>APFE030316859.1:66669-142730 GCA_000404065.3 Pinus taeda | reverse complement strand
TTTTTGTGGCTTTATATTATTATTGTTAGGTCGGCTAGGTTATATTGTGACTCCTTAGACTCCTATATATAGAAAGGCAGTTTTGTCATTTTTATCATCCAAGAATTGTTCATTTATGTAATTCAAAGGAGGTTGCCCCCTCGAAGAGGCTGAATTCTAAGGCATTGATCTATCTTTTCTATCTTTTCTTGAGCTGGTTTCATAACAATCTCCTTACTAGACTACACAATAAGGGTTTCCACAAAATTTAGGACATCAAATACCCTCATCATGATTATATTGGTAGAGGAAGTTGGATTTTTACAACAGAATTAGAATTTGAGGGTCATCTTGTTGATGAGTGGTCTTTCTATGTCGATATATTTGTACCAAATTTTGTTAGACTATAGGAATATAGGGAGAATCAAGTGTGGAAGGTTCATGCCTGATTAATAGAAAATTTCTTGTTTGGTGTTAACTCTGACCAACAATTGGCTCACCTAGGACAATGGTTTCAAGAGAGGTGGGAATGCCCAAGTAGGTCTGGAATATGTAGAGAAGAGGTGGAATAGAGATTGGATTTGTTTGTTACTTGCCTATTCCTTTTGAAAGTCTACAACTATCTAGTCATTAAATCTAATCCTAAATTGGTATGGAATGCACCTAGTTTGGAGGAATTCATTAAGAGTTCATTTCTTTATCACACAATGAGTTTCTATGGCTCTCTTCTAATTCTATTCATCAACTTTATTTTTTAGGGATGTAATCTTTGTAATTTCCAAGATAAATCAATCTGAATGGTAGTTGTATTTGCATGACTACGAAGTTGACCTGAGAACACAAATGCCAACTTAAGTAGAAAAAATCATGAAATCCAATTATGACATCTGTATATTTTGAGATCGCTTGGGGATACTAAAATAGGACCAGTAAGGTCATCATCCTAATTTTGGAGTTTGGGGTTATCCTCCATATACGCTCCTCACATTTCTATGATCTCTAATTTTCTCCTAGTGTTACCTCTAGTACGAAGGAAAAATTGTAGCATTACGACTCTTATGCACTATGCTAAACATCTTGATTTAACAAAAATGCAAATTCTTGTGGATTCCAAAGTTGTGATTGAATGATTCAAACACAAGCTCAAAGTTTAGAATGTTCATTTCAAAACTTCTTAGACAAAATTGAGGACTCTCTTTGAAGTTTTGAATGGACCTTTTTTTCTCTTGTTTACGAGTTGAACTAAAGGCGGATGAACACTTTAAGGAAGCTTTGACTCTTCTAGTTGATATGTTTTTTTCTATGAGTTTCTTGAATGTCAAATGGTTCAAGGATAGTCCTTCATGTTATAATTCTTGAGTTAATTGTTATTAGATCATGGCAAGTTCTAAAATGAAGGGGGATATACTTGATACCTATTTAAGATATATGTAAGTTTTCTTTGTTTTTATGTAGGATGATGTTTCTATATTTAAAATGGCCAATTTTATATTCAACTATTTTGGAAATCAAAGTATAAAATTAGTTACCTTATGGAAATCCTAATATGTAAACCCTTTGCAAAAATTATATATGTGTGTGTGTGTGTGTGTGTGGGGGGGAAAATAAAATTATTAATACTTATATAGATATTTCTATTATTAATAACAATTATATAATTATGCTCATTAATATTAAAATTATAATACATTTTCATATCTATATATATTAAAGGGGTGTGAATCCCTAGGAAAAGCATGCCTCTGACTTAATTCACTGAGCTGTATGTACATACATCAGACATTTTACAATTTGAGGAAATTATCATTAAACCTTCCAAAGCATCAAAAATATATTCCTTGACATCTATATATATAAAGTTCTATATAACCTATATTCACAAGATTGAGGTCCATACAATGATGATATGAGCTGATGAAAATATAAGATGACGAAATTGCCATGAACGAATATCATATTTTTTAATAAGTGAAGATACCAGAGTATATAAGCCGATGAAAATATAAGGTGACCAAATTGTCTGACCACACTTTTTAATAAGTGAAGGCACCAGTTCACATCCTTTTAACTAGGAAATAATTTTTTAAATTCTCACATCCAATCATGTATAAATTTTTAAATACATTTCAATTAAATCATTCAAAATATGATATAACATGGGTTGGCCCATTAAATCTTTTAAAAGGAAATTGTTCCAGATTCGTAAAATTTCCACCATTGTTGCCCCGCCCCTACACTGGTGATACTCTTCCAACCGCACTATAGGGAGCTCTGGTACCACCGACCCTTTTATTTTCACCAATAATCACGGTCATAGACTACGCCTAACATTCGATAATTATTTTATTTCTTATTTACCAAGTATTATGTTTTCCTTTAGACATGGTGAAACCATTAACATTCACCATAAACAACATTAACACATAAATGCACAACAGTATAAAGGGAGGGGCAACTGCCTATAATGAGTCTACCCGAATAATCAATATATTTAGAAGTTAAATCTTGAGGAAACCCCAAATTTACACAGCCAAATTTTACATTCATCGGCAAACTCAGTTGGCAACTCTTCGACATGCCCGAATGGTCACCGAATGACTCTTTCCCAACTCATCGTTTGCCTCTGCATGTTCACCTGAACACGTTTCATTCAATTTGTCCAACTCGTCGAGCGCTTCCACCAAACACCCAACTAGTCCATAGGTGGATTGTGTCACCTATTCAAGGTTTCACTCGGTTCACTGCTCGACCAACTCGAGTCATTCGAGCGGATGCCTTGCTGCACCCTCAAATGACTCCCTGAACGACCATTCGAATGGACGCCCTACCATGCCCTTGAACGACCTCGAACGTTCCTTACCAAACGCCCTTGAATGACCCTACACGAACCTCCTGCATGATGCCCTCACGCGCCCTGTTCGGTTCGACCGTCATGCGAGCACATTTCTGCATCCTGCTCCACCGTAGAACTGTGCCTTAGCTCACACTTTGACTCAACTTGCTTGTCCAAGTTCGAATTTCCTCCCAACCAACTCACCGCTACCAATAGGTAGGTCGCCCGCTCATCATTTCGTTGTTCGGCTGACCTGCCTCCACATCGCACAGCAGTCATCCCATTCACTTCTCTATGTGTTGGCCCATCCATTGGCTCACATGAGATCACCCACCCGTGTGTTGGTTCACCCATCAGCTCGCACGAGATCGCCCACCCATGTGTTGGTTCTCCCGTCGGCTCGCCCGCTCGTCGAGTCACCTGGGACCACCCACATGGTATAAACATACCTCCACCAAAACACATCGCATTTTTCACCATTCACTTCATGTGTCTCCCGCTGCACCGCAAATCATCCACTCACCCGTGCGCCCGAATGCCCTGCAGCGCGTGGGCCTTACATTCTCCCCCACTTGAAATCATTGTCGTCCTTGATAATCTCACATCACAATAACCATCCATCACCAAGATATCCATACCAATGCCATATAATCCACCGGTATTTCATTCAAAAAGTCTCCTAAACCTATGATCATCAACCACCCTCGTCCCAATCTCCATATGCTGCTCCTACCATGGAAGGTGGGTCCCCCCATCTCAAGCTACATGCACACTCCAACATCTCATGTCAATCTCATCATGTATCGTCATCGTGTAAACTGTTGCCATGATACTCCGGCACAATGCTAGCACATCTGTTCACACTGCTGCCATGATACTCCAACACAATGCTAGCACATCTCTGCACACTACTTGAGCCCCATAATCTAAGCTAAATGGGTAGCTAATCCAACTATCGCACTCAAAGCATGAGAATGCACATCCTCATGCCATCTTCAGTCGTTTCTCAAAACATCTTGTCATATCATCGACTCAATCGAGAATCAATCTCCATATAAGTAAGCCATGCCCAGGTCCATGAAGTAGTCTCCATCTCATCTGCAACATGCTATCCATGATGTTTGGTATCAATGTGTTGCATGAAATTAGCCAAATCTATCCAACATCATCATCCATATGCAAAACATCCATCTCCTCAAAGTGAAGAGATCCTCTCATCAAACTCGACTCTCGATGTACCACATCCAGGTCCATGAAGCAACATCCATCATATCTGTAATGTGCCATCCCTCAAGTCTGCTATAGAAACAAGTAGATACCTGTCTCATCTCCCATGTGTTGCCCATGATCATAGATCAATCAGCTCCCATGTATCAAAAGTGCTTAGGTCTCAGCTCAACCCATGCCCAAGTGTTGCCACCAAGGCATCATCATCGCTGCAACTCCATCACTCCAAAGTGTCTCATATTGATCCTCCACATCAAGTCACTCTTTCAAGCACACCCATACATGTACTCAAAAGTATGCACTCCATCCTGCATCAAGGTGCTTGTCCTCAACTCCTCAATGCATAAGATCCTCTAAGTCCACCATATATGAAGTCCCAAAAAGTCACAACCTCATGTCATCATGAGCTCCATGAATCATCTCCAACCAACATCCAGCAAGAATACATGTCTCAGCCCAAAGGTCTCTGCAAGATGCCTCAACTTTCCGTGTAGTAGAAATGCTCCATAGTCTGCTCACAAATCCAACCAAGTCCATGGCCTTATTGTACAAGAGTGCAAAACATCCCCACTAGCTTATAAGTAAAACATTTCCATGTCACATCAGTAAATCTACCTGCATAACATCCCTGCCTTGGAACTCCTCATTGGATGCCCATTAGTGAGAACTCTACAAGTACTCCTCCATAATGTCCCTGAATAAGACTGCCATGCGCTATGTCTCCAACTCAATGTCCATGACTCAAGTTTCCCATGTTCTCTAACTAGGTAGACCCATCACAGTAATCGGTCATCCTCATCCAAGCCTGCAAATCCGGTCTAATGAACTCAGTCACCAACCATATCATTAACATATGAGTCTCTTCCACCATAGCTCCCCCACTAAAGGTTCCACCAAGACTTCTTGTTAGTCTCGACCATGAGAAGTCCACACAAGTATCACCATACTCAAGTGTGTTCCCTCCTCCAATCTGTCCATGAGTCATGCTGAGCACTTAGCCAATTGTCCATGTGGTTATAGCATAACCCATTCCTCCACAACAATCATCATGTTCCTTGCTTGTCACAGGTCTTTGTACCTCCTACCATGAGGTCACAAACAACCCCAACAAGTCCTGCAACAGTCAATGGTCCTTGCTTCTCCATACAAGGTCTCATCGTAGACATCCATAGTAAGATCTTCCACTGCATCACCAAATGGATTTTTCTCTTCCCTCCATATGGCTCATCTACCAAATGTTCGACTGAAACACAAGTATCAGTAGTACTTACATTATCACGAGGCTCCTCCATGTGAGTATCCTCATCCACTAATGTATTCAAACTACACGATCTTGGTCCAACTTGATAAATCTCAAGTTCATCCTCCATCGTTGTCATATCTGCAACATCCTTGTATTGGCCCTTGAGTTCTTCATGTTCTTCTTTGATCTTTGTACAACCTTCCCGAATCTTCATATTCTCGGCCTTCATCGAAGTCCATTCAGAACTCCATCTATTCATTTGTTCCAATAGCTTGTATTAGAAAGCTTCACCTGTATTGTGGCTAGATTCACCTGTCGCAAACTGAGGTTCCTTCTTTGTGATCTAGTATAGACCATTCACCATTCACCTAAATCACTTTGATATACCACCTGTCACCTGCAAAACATGAACTCCCTGCCAAGTCTTTGGCCTTCCTATGGAATCAGCTCCTTGATTCAATTCACCAGCTCTCATACCACTTGTCACGATAGTGTAGTGGGATCAGCTCTTTATCGTCAACCCGAACATCAGCTCTGATACCACTTGTCACACCCGTACAGTGGCAGTACTCTTCCAACCGCACTATAGTGAGGTGCGGCACCACCAACACTTTTCTTTTCACCAATACTCAAGTCATGGACTACGCCTAACATTCGATACTTTACCAAGTATTATGTTTTCCTTTATATAAAGTGAAACAATTAACATTCACCATAAACAACATTAACACATAAATGCACAACAATATGAAGGGAGGGGAAACTCCCTATAATGAGTCTGCCCAAATAATCATATATATATATATATATATATATATATTATATATATAGATATAAGTTAAATCTTGAGGAAACCCCAAATTAACACTTAGCCAAATTTTACATTCGTCGGCAAACTCGGTTGCCCAGCTCATCGGCACACCCGAATGGTCACCGCACGACTCTTGCGCAACTCCTCGTTTGCCTCTGCACATTCACCCAAACAAGTTTCGTTCAACTCGTCCAACTCGTCGGGCGCTTCCACTGAATGCCCAACTAGTCCACCGATGGGTTGTGTGACCCATTCAAGGTTTCACCTGGTTCAGTGTTTGACCAACTCGGGTCATTCGGGGGAAGGCCCTGCCACGCCCTCGAAAGACTCCCTAACCAACCGTTCGAACAGATGCCCTGTCGCGCCCTCAAATGACCTCGAATGATCCTGCCCGAACACCCTCGAACAATCCTACACGAACCTCCTGAACGACGCCCTCACACGCCATGTTTGGTTCGCCCGTCATGCGAGCAGATCCACATGTCCTACTCCACCACAAAACTGTCACTTAGCCCACATTTTGACTCCACTTGCTCATCCAAGTTCGAATGTCCTCCCAACCAACTTGCCATTGCCTATATGTATGCTCGCCCGCTCGTCATTTGGCTCTTCGGCCAACCTACCTCCACATTGCACAACTGTCAGCCCATTAACTTGTCTGCCCGTTGGCCCATCCATTGGCTCTCCCAGGATTGCCCACCCATGTGTTGGTTCGCGTGTTGGCTCGCCCGCTCGTCAGGTTGCCTAGGACCACCCACATGGTATAAACATACCTCCACCAAAACACATCGCATTTTTCACCGTTGACTTCACGTGTCTCCCACCGCACCACAAATCATCGACTCTCTTGCGTGCCCAAACACCCTGCATCGTGGGCCTTACAATTGTTGTCCCTTAGACGTCATGAGATTCTCTTGATTTAGAACTCATTGTCATTCACGTCATGAGATTCTCTTAATTTAGAAAAAATTGTAATTCCTCCACTACCCCAGCATGTCATTTCTACATTCCAATTGCATAGTTATTAATAATATACGATTCTACTTTAAGTGATTTTATAGTTACTAATATTTTATCATTAAGCTTTAATTTATTTTCATTTTTTTAGCTAGCGATATTTAGCTAATGATAATGACTGGACTATGTTGCGCATATTGTGATAACCATTCTTAACAAAATATAATTTTATAATAAAGCCAAATAAATTTATTCTGCGATGTGTCATATCACTCCTTTTCTCCTTGCTCTAAATATCATTTATCTGAAAGTAAATCCCGATAAATCAGCGTCGGTTGATTTTTGAATTAGAAAGTCATTTATCTATTTAAATTTAGATAAACTATGTTTATGTTAATTGTAAGTTTCCTAATATGTAAATAAAGATATTATTTGGTAGATTATTATTATTTAAATTCAAAAACCTATTTTATTATTATAAAATTAAAATTATTTTTATGTTAATTGTAGATTTCCTAACATGTAAATCAAGATATCATTAGGTACGTTATTATTATTTAAATTCAAAAAATATTTTATTATTATAAAATTAAAATATTACTAATTTTTTCTAAAATTGTAAATAATAATTATTTTTTATTTTTAAATCAATATTTATTTGACATTTATTTAATAAATGAATATACAAATTATTCAATAAAAATAATATAAACTTAAAAGTTGAAGAAAGTATTTTTATGTTATAATCAAATTCAAGCTTCTTTGATCCATATCTGATTTGAAAACAAATTTGGATGAAAACACATTGGTATATTTACGGTAACACGTTTCGAACCAACTTGTGTACCGGGGTGGTTCATGATTAGGCAAACATGAAAAATCAGATCTAACCCTAAGATAAATAAGGAGTCAAGACCTTATATTAATTGTAAATTTCTCAATATGTAAATAGAGATGTTATTCAGTAAATTATTATTATTATTTTTATTATTTAAATTCAAAAAATTATTTTATTATCATAAAATTAAATTTTAAATATGAATCATTTTGGATTTCTAAATCAATGTTTATCTAGCATTCAATTAATAAATAAAAATAAAAATGAGACAAATTATTAAATCAAAATTATATAAGCCTAAGGGTTAGCTCAATATATCCTATAAGCATCTAGCTAATGAGAAGTCACTAAGTCAATTTCCCTTACACTTTTTGGGTTAGACTAGTAAAACAAAAAATCATACATATATAATCATAATCTTACTTTATTAGTGTCATTGTGAACGTGATGTAAATCAACTACTCTACTTCACTCAAATTTTCTAAAATATTCTAAAATATTTACATATAAATTAAATAAAAAAGATGTGATTTTGATTGCCTGATTAAAACATTAACTATGCCACCAATTGATACAAATCTCTCACAAAAAAAAGATGTGATTCTCGTTAACCAATTAAAACATTAACTATGCCACCAACTGGTCGAAATCTCTCACCAATGACTTTCCCATGATGGAATCCGACAGAAAAAATTGATGTGAAATCTTGATTTGTGTCATTTAAACTGGTTTTTGGACATAGGTTCCATACCTAAAAAACCCTTAAGACACTTGGATTGTGCAAAAGTTACCCATGATACTTGTGATTTCAATAAATTCTTGCCAAATTTTAAAGAAATTATACAAAAAAAACTCACTTTCCAAAAAAAATCAGACTAAAAACAACAGATTCTCCAATGGAATAAAGAAAAAAAATGTCATGATCCCATTTACAAAGCAATGAAATACCATAATTATGCTATAAGGCGTTGCTCTATGAAATGAACTCTCCTATGTGCTACGGTGTATTGTTTGTTTTGTGCCATTGATTTCAATAAGTAAGACTCATGCGATTGTCTGCAACAAGGAAAAATCACGCTTTCTCGATTTTCTGCAACGGGGAGAATCACGCTTTCTTGATTTTCTGCAACAGGTAAGACTGAGACTTTCTTGATTTTTCTGCAACATTAGACTCACACTTTCTTTATTTCCATATTTGATTCCCTTCTCTAATGCTTTTTTTTTTCTCTGAATTGAATGTGTTTATTTACAGACTATCCTCACTGGGGCAGATTAAGAACAACGGGCCTAGGATTTGGGAACAGTCATGAAATAAATATGGTAGACTATCCAATGTTTTGTATTTCTCTCCATATTTCATTTTTGCAAGGTGCATGCAATTTGGCGTTTTTTATCCAAAGACGCCATGGGCGACTAGGGTGGATAAAGTGGATAATATGTGGAGATTCGAGCAATCATTCAAGTTGTCGTGCATAGTTTTTTTGCGTACTTGTATACGTCCACTGAAACAAAGTTGATGAAATATAATGCTGCAAACTATTGGGTTATTCAAAGCCTTCTTCCAACAAAAGGTCACAACACTGTGTACTACAGAGTTGCCCAACCATACTTTTGTGAGTAAACCCTATACCCGTTCTTGTGTATGCTCAGATACCAAAGGCCCAATGCCCCATAGGGAACGAACGCAACAACAAGAGGTCCGTGGCCATGGAGTATGTAACGCCGAACACCCTCGACAATATGTACTACAATAGTATCATAAAGACGGTATCATAAAGAATAAGGGTTTGTTGACCTCTGATGCAACACTTCTTACAAATGAAAACACTAGGAATTTGGTGTTTGCAAACTCAGAAATGTATTATAATATGAAAGAAAAATATGTGACTTTTCATAATATTACATATTCATAAATTTTGTGAGATGAATAAAAAAATCAATTGATTTATTATTTAAATTATGATATTAAATTGTGGCTCTTTAAAGTATAATATCTTTTTTTTTTTTTTTTAATTCTTAATTTTTGATTATATAGGATTACTTTTCATTAGTAATTAAATTCCTCTCTTTCTCTAATGTAGGTTTTTCCCAAAATAGGTCTTGTAATTAGTGACTAAATTTTCTTGTTTCTAATGTAGATTTACTAGCAATATGAAGAAAATTTTGAAATTTAAAACGAACCTCCTAAATGATATAATTAAATATGATGAGTTAGTCATTTTGTAGAGAAGGTATATTTACAACTTACTTTTGCACTACAATCCATGGAACTATGATTAAGTTAAATTGAAAAATGACCTAAAAATATAATTAATAAAATAAATATTATTGATGTGACTAAAAATAAATAATTTTAATATAAATAATAGTAAAGTTTTCAAAAAAATAGTCATGGTTATATAACCATTAATGCCTTTGTAATTCCTACCTAAATAATTAGAAATAATTTCATCATTTATTATTTACTCAGTATCATATAATAATATATAATCAAAATACAATTAAAAAAAAATCTAATATATAAACATTATTTACCATAATTATGTGTATTTCACTATAATAATATGTTATATATTATAGTGTTATTTTCATTTATTTTGACGAATTTGGATTAATGATTGGAATATTCTTCACCTAAATTCATTTTTTACAAATAACATGATAAATATTAATGTAATGAATTCTAGAAATACAATATACTATATATTACAACATTAAAAAAAGGTTAATACATGAGGGGAAGTGATTTCATACGTAACACATATACTTAATATTTTACTAACCGATGTTCTCTATTAGAACTTCATAATATGAATTTAATATTATTATATATTAATATATATTTTATTAAATTTATATATTTATATATATATATATATATATATATATATATATATATATATTAGAATTTATTATTTAATTTTAAATTTAAATTTATATATTCATAGTTAATATTTTATTTTTAATATTTCATCCTATATATATATATATATATCAGTGAGTTTTTATCCACTACTTATAATGTGATAGATAAATATTTAACTCAACTAATGTCAATATATGTTGAGGGGATGATGTTATCTTCTAGCATGTGAATAGATTTTGGATACAATTAACTTCTAACGTATGACTAGTTCTAGTAAAGTTGATTTTTATAGTTCATTTTTTGTTTTGAGGTTAATTTTAGATTTCAAAATTCCTCTAATGGTTATAATATTATTTTCTCATAAATCTAGATAAAACTTCACTTTAGAGATTTCTAATATTTCATTCTTATTTGTCTAAAATTAAATTAAATTGAATGAGACTGGAATAATATTTAATCTAATAATTCTTGCAAGTCTTCTACACCTACTTTATGTTGAATGAGACTCTACCGTGAAATTGAGCTATACTTCGTTAATTTAGTTATATTTCCACTCATTTCTCCATTCTTCCTTCCACTACCTCAAATCTTCTTCTAGGGCTAGTTTGGCTATTCAGATAGCTAGCCTCTAGCTACTCATAAGATTGATCTGCAATTTTCCTACTCTTTTGTAATTTTCCTACTCTTCTAGAGATCTGAATTCACCACATTTAACTTTTACAATGGTCCTCCACCTAGGCAAGGACCTTTTCTATTCTTTTACTTGCATGTTCTTCGGCCTCTTCCTTCCACTACTTCAAATCTCCTTCTAGGGCTAGTTTGGCTATTCAGACAACTTGATCTGTAATTTTCCTACTCTTCTGTAATTTTCCTACTCTTCTCAAGATCTAAATTCACCACATTTAACTTTTGCAATGCTCCTCCACCTAGGCAAGGCCCTTTTCTTTTCTTTTACATGCATGTTCTTTGGCCTCTTATTCTTTCTTCTATAGCAAATCATACCATTCTTTTGTAATTGAGGCAAAATTGTCATCTGATTTCTTAGATGAAGCTAATTTTCGTTGTTCGGAAGAGGATCTTTGACAATAGAAATTTGCATATTAGCACTTTAATAATTTAGTTGCATTTTCTTTGGCTATGTTAACCTCAACTTTGGTGTATTAAACAACTTCAACTCAATATCCTTGACATTGGTCAATTCTTTCTTCAAAAATTGAACCTCTTCATTAGCCTTACTTACCATTGCAAATTCTTATTTGGCTTCAGATTCCCATTTTGCAACAAAAGCTTCCTTTTCATCCTCAACCATTGAACGCGATGCATATGCCAAATCGAGAGCCTCTTTTAGAAAACATATCTCTGCATACAATTCCTCTGTTTTTTTGGCATTGGCCTTTAAAGCATTGACTTCGTCCATGCCCTGTTTAGCTACAATGTCCTTACAATCCATCGCAATGGAGAGGTTTTTCTCGACCCATTGAAGCTCTTGGCGTGTATATTGCAAGGAAACTGCATCAAAATCATGTTGTCTCTACGCAGCTTCAAGTTTAGACTATCGGCCTTGATCTCTCTTCTGAGCAAACTCCTTGATCCCTCTTTTGAGAAGCCTCAAATGTGTCCTACTCAAGCTCATGGGTCAACAACTCTCACTCTTACATTAGTGCTCTCTTCCAAACTGTCGACCTTGATCCCTCTTCTGAGCAGCCTCGATCCCTCTTCTGAGAAGCCTCAAATGTGTCTTACTCAAGCTCATCGATTGAAAACTTCACAGTCTTACATTTCTTTAGTGCTTTCTTCCGAACCACATGACATTAACTCAATCTCACATTGGCTTCATCTAATGCCCTCTTATAAAGAAGTTGATCAAAACTATTGCTTGGTTAAAGTTTATGAGATTTATATGCAATATTAACTCAATAATTAATAAAAAATTATAGTCTTAAACACCCAAAATCAACTTCATTTTATACAATAGGTTGGAGTTTATGAGATTTATATTCAATATTAATTCATTAATTAATAAAAAAAATATAGTCTTACACACCCCAAATCAACTTTAGTTTATATAATAGAATTTCATTTCTGCTACATCTCTCCATCTTATCCACATCTATCCATATTATCTAGATTCTTTCTCAATTTATGCCACATCTCTCCATCTCATTTAGATGGTTTCTCAATTTATGCCACACCTCTCCATCTTATTTAGATTGTTTCTCGATTTATGCCTTATGGCATTTCCTTTGCAACATTTGGTGCAAATGCTAGTATAAAAAATAAAATTTAAAAGCACTACATCATTTTTACCAACTTTAGCCTTAATACAAACTTAACTATAGCAGGGTTTCATGACTATGGAAATTGAAACATAGTGCAGTTTATTAAATTCTTGTTGTACCAGTAAGCTGTCTGCTACGGTCAATCCACTATCCAATTTGTTTAACAGATAGTCGCACCCACCTGGATGACTCAACTCATACCCATCTGCTAACGGTCATTCTGGAATTTAATTCTCTGCTTTCCCAATGGGTTGGCTTGGCAGTCTTGTCACGACACCTCGGGATCCTTCATCGCATCAATGACAGAGGCTGTGAGCTTTCAATCTGACGGTTGGGAGTTGTCCAAAGGGTTTTTCCATTCCCTTTGTTGGGCTACACATCTCGTTTGCATCCTACTACCTTGGCGCTAGTCTCTGTCTCTCCTCCTGCAGGTTTCATACCCTATAGGTTTGTGCATTGCGCACTTGGCTTGTCTCACAAGCGGCCAAGGGTTTCTTGTTCATGGGCTATGAGTACACCATCCGATTACAAGTAAAAGTTTCTCCTTGGCTTCAATGTTGTCTTGCATTTATTTTTCGTTTTTTTTTTTTTTTCAAAGCTTGTTTACATAAATTGTTCCTAATACACTTCCCTTTGCAGGCAAATAGGTAATGGAGATGCGGTTGAACACAATGTTGAAGGAGGGGCAGCTCGCTCACCTGTCTCAGAAGTTCAATGAAATCCGAGTAAGTTATTTCGCTTCCTGCCTAGTTTTTATTTTTTTGCTGAGCAAGGAAATTTCGTCCGCTTGAGTTGGGGTTCTAGCTTTAGTCTTATTGGAAGGGCCAGCTCTGGATACTGTTCTGTTTAATAAGGCTCTTGTCATGAATAGGTGCTCTCATTTTTTCAATTGCCGAGTGGGGGTCTTTTTATTAGTACATTTGAGAATTGCAGTTCAATCTTTCAAGTCTATTCAGAGTTATTTGAAGGCTACGCCCTTGTAACAAGTTATGATGTGAACTGATTTGGTTCTACTCAGGACTTAGTCCATTATGCTATGTATTTAAAACACAGGATTTTAAGGTTATTGTTTAAAGGTTGCTGACCCGTTTGGGCGGATGTGTTTATCTTAGTTGTATGACTGAGTTATCATTCTAGTTTAGCTCTTTCCATATCTAAATGTTATATGAGCTCCATTGGTTATGTTGACAGTAAATACATGGCTCTGTTTGGTTTATGTTTCCAGTGTTATTATTACTCCTATTTTGCAAAATATGTTTATTCAAAAATGTCTATTCTGAGTGCTTATTAACTCTTTCAAGTTTAATTTTCATTCTTGCTAGTTGCCATTGCCTATACCGTCTCTACATTGGATTATTTAATTTGCAGTGCATCTTTCCGCTAATTATATACGATTGTATTGATTTGGTGTCTTAAACATTGGTTTGTTATTTTTTAATAACTTATTGCGAAAAACTAAGATCCTCTGCGAGGGTCATGATTCTGGTAGTTACAAGAATCGGGAGTGAACAAGATCTCTTCTTATAGTTAGCATTTAGGGTCTCGTATTCAGAGGAGGGGTTCAATATGTAGAATCTTATCTTTCTTGTTCACTACCTAAAGCAACACCTCTCATTCGGCTTTAGGGTTCTTACCTGACTCCCTTTCCTGTAGCTTGATCCACATTTCTGAGTTCTAAGCTAGTTAACCGTGGCTCTCAGGTAGTATTTTGTATCACCATGGTACTCCATTTTTATGTTTTTTAATACACACAGGTTTGAATCATTCAGAGGTCTTTAAATCCTATAGGGTCTTATTTCCGCATATTACCCTTTAGTTAAATTTTATACTTACTCTTACTTACTTCGGGTTCATAAGTTCGGTTTTGTATATGTTTTTATACAGAACCCCCCCCCCCCCAACCCTCCCCCGTTGGGGTCACCTACAGTTTTAACAGGCCTCGTCCCTAACTGTCGCTACTGTTGAGGATGCTTGTCTTCCTGCGCAGACCCTTTGTTAGAGTTAATGCCAGTTAGGCAGAGCCAATCG
This sequence comes from Pinus taeda, assembly GCA_000404065.3. NCBI lineage: Eukaryota > Viridiplantae > Streptophyta > Pinopsida > Pinales > Pinaceae > Pinus > Pinus taeda. Next base: position 127,669 of record APFE030316859.1, on the reverse strand, counting down.
GTTCCAGGGAAATAAGTCCTTCTCAACCGATTGTCTCGCAGAACTAAGTCAGATGTGCTATTCGGTTAATTCTATAGCACTCCTACAGTATTGATATGTTGGAAATAAGGCTTTCATCCCATTTCCGCTCATAGCCCCTTATAATCCTACTGCTTTGAAATCTGTGATAAATTATAATTTATTAACCGTTATGATTCTTCTGACTATGCATTCTCTGATCATTATAATTCCACTGATTATGAATTTCTCTCATAATTATAATTCTACTGATTATGAATTTCTCTAATAAATTTTAATTCTACTGATTATGAATTCTCTGATAAATTATAATTCATAAACTCTTGTAATCCTATTCACAATGAGAATACAAATAATCTATAAATTAAGAAATGGCTCTCGCTGCAATACTCACAATTTAATCAAATACAATAGCTTCCATACAGGTATGGTTGTTGAAGGGCACTACTTACTTATATTCCAGTGCAGTAGATCCCAACGATCTCAGGCACCTTTACAACCTCTTCATGTCGTCCTCTCGTTCATGAGATTCATCTTCAAGATCAAATCTCCTGCCAAGCGTGCTTGCAAGACCACAGTCTTGAGCACGACTGTCACACACTTGTGCTAATGCTATATTGTCATCAGGAGACTTAGCATTCTCTTTTCCTTTTCTTTTCCATTTGTCTCTATAGCACAGTCCCCCCCCCCCCCCAACCCCTTTTCTTGGAGTGTTTTTGCGTTAAGGGAGATAATTAGGGATTTTCCTTTTTTTTACTCGCAACTGCCTTTTTCCATCTTCTCTATGAGAAGTTACAATTTGTTATTACTGAGTCATTCTCTAACTTCAGAAATTAACAATATTATTAACCAAATAGAAAAATAACATTAACAATATTATCCATTTTTTCTTACAGTGATAAATAAAAATATTTACAGCTTTTTTGGTCACATTACAAAAAAGACATGAGAACAGCTATGGTTAACCTCACATGGCCTGAATCCACCAATTCTACTTTCTATATGCCATATTCTTTCATAATCAATCTCCACATGCCCACAATTTTTTGATGCAGTGATTTGCTTTCTTCACATATTTGCTTTAATTGACCCACCTGTTGGCTTCCCGTTAATGGTGGTGTAGAAGGTCAACACACCCTGTGTGTTTCATGGCATGTGCTTAAATCTAGCGATGTGTCTTTTTATTAACACCTGTGGGTTTCGGTGTAACAACAATCGTGACTCCAACAAGTGGTATCAGAGCGAGAGGTCTCGAGTTCGAAACACATTGGGCTCGTATTTGAGGGGGAGATTGTTGGCTTCCGGTTAATGGCAGTGTATTCGAAACACACTGGGCTCGCATTTGGGGAGGAGATTGTTGGCTTTAGGTTAATGGCAATGTAGAAGGTCAACGCTCCACGTGTGTTTTGTGTCCCAGTGTGTTTTGGTGGCATGTGCTTTTAGGTCAACACTCTAGATAGGCAGATCATTTCTACTCGGTTTTTCTTTATTTATAAATAAGAGTGTAGACATTGTGGATTATGAAACTGTGAAAGTTAGTGAAAAGAGGAGAAGCTCCGGCCCTCACGCTGCATTGGCAATTTATAGAAAAAGAAGGGAAGGGTTGGGCGTTTGTGAGGGTTTTTATTTGATTATCAATGGGGAAACTAATTGAGAAGTCAATACCTTATGTAGCGATGATATATTCATAGTTAGGATATGCGGGCATGAATATTATCTCGAAAGTCTCTTTTGTAGCGATGATATATTGGTAGTTTGGATATGCAGGCATGAATATTATCTCAAAAGTCTCTTCTAATAGAGGGATGAATCACTTTGTGATTGTAGTATATCGGAATGTCGTCGCTTCGGTTGTGCTTGCTCCTTTCGCCTTCTTCATTGAAAGGTAAGGGTATTCTATTAACAACATCTTCACTCAATATTCTACCACGTAATCAGCTCATCAGTTAACATGTTTCAATTAATTGCAGGAAAGTGCGACCGAAACTCACTTTTCCCATATTCTGCCAGATTTTCCTATTGGGTTTGTTGGGGTATGTACCATTTCATAATTCCAGGCCTCTCACTTCTCTTTAAAGTATCATATTCCATTCTATTTCTGATCGAGTGAATGAAATTTTTTGGAAAGTATTTTAATTTAAATATGGAGCATTCTTAATGCATCACTACAGGCCTGTAATCGACCAGAACTTCTACTTCATGGGTTTGAAATTAACATCTTCAACATATGTGTCTGCACTAAGTAATGTTCTTCTAGCTATGACTTTAGTGATGGCTCTTCTTTTCAGGTAATCAAATCACAATGTTCACTTCAAGTCATATTTTCTAGGGTTACTCCTTGTCATCAGTTGCCTTATTCTATGACGTTGATGGAAAATATATATTGTTGTAGGATGGAGAGAGTTAACATCAAAAAGCTATGCAGTCAAGCAAAGATAGTGGGAACGATCGTTTCTATCGGGGGAGCAATGCTGATGACATTATACAAAGGTCCTACTATTCCCATGCTTTGGTTTGCACATCATCAATCCCACCAGACAGCCTCAAGTGGAATGTCAGCAGCTTCTGACATTGATAATAAAAATTGGATAATGGGTTCCCTTCTGATAATTGCGGCCACTCTTTCTTGGTCATCCTTGTTCATCTTGTAGGTGATTATTTTTTGTTCTTAATATTTGCACCCAAGCCCACGCCCTCGCCCCCTCCACTTCCCCCCCCCCCCCCACACACACACATATATATATAATCATGTTCAATCATTTGAAGCTACACTATTTTGAATGTGTAGGCCATAGTACTAAAGAAATATTCTGCTCAACTATCCCTTACAACCTTAATATGTTTACTGGGAACATTACAGGCAACACTTCTCAGCTTAGTTGTTGTAAGTGATTCTTAAATGTGGGCTTTAGGATGGGACATCAACCTTCTCACTGCAGTCTACACTGTAAGTTTTCCTCTTTGCTTCAACGAGAGGGAAACTTTAAGTGTTTCCTTTTAGGTTTGAATTAAAAAATTGGAAATCGGGATATGAAGGTAAATTACAGAGAACATCATTTGCTATTTTTCCACGTAGGGAGTGATGACATCAGCAATTGCATATTACTCACAAGGTTTATGCATGCGCTTAAAGGGACCTGTATTTGCCACAACATTTAGTCCGTTGGGTGTGATAATCATTGCAATTATGGGATCTATCATTCTCTCTGAGAAGATTTTCTTGGGCAGTTTCATTTCGGAATTCCTTTTCAACCCACTAAATTGAATTCGAGATTAATAGTGTAAGAAAATAGGAAGGTTCAAGGCTCTAACTGCACTTATTTATTGAATACAGTGTGGTGGGAGGAGTTAGGATCGCAATAGCACTATACGCTGTTCTCTGGGGAAAGGTGAAGGATAGCAAGATCTCAACCGATAAAATGTTGAAATTATACTTTCAACTGTCGTGCAGTGGCATTAAAACAACAACTGTGAAACTACTCCCGAAAACTGCCAAGCTCATTGGACCTATTTTGCTAAGAAATTGGTATTCCCTCAAACTCACCCGATGAAATCATTTTTTGACGCGTGTCCTCTGCACGTTTTCCAAAATAGTTTTTCATGGGGACGTAAAGCTCGGTAGAAAAGGTCCGCCCAATATTGATTGCAACCGTTCGATTGAATTCAACTTTGTCCACCATCCGATTAATCCAAAGCTGCATTCAGGCCTGCAGGGAATGACATTGCGTGAAGTTTTTGGTTGACCGTCGGTAAAATATAAATGAAATTAATATGTTTGTAAAGTATTGGTAAAAAGTTTTAATTTTAATGTTTTTTATTTCTTACGGAGGTATGGACATTGTAAAAACGTATTTATGTGTTACGTTTTTTTATTATTATTGAATACGATGTGTAATGTAATGTTAGGGAAGCGTGGAGTGAAACACATAGCAGTGTGAAACAGAGCAGTGACTATATGTAATATTTTTTTTGGAATATGAAATTGCCATACGCAGCAGCGGAGAGGTAATTTTTTTTTTTTTGTTGTTGCTCGTTGAGAGAAATTTGCAGCAGAGCGTGAATGTAATATTTTCCTGAAAGGGAAATGTAAAACGCAGCAGTGTAAATGCAAGTTAAAAAAGAAAAAAGAAAAAATTACATAGCAGTGTAAAATTTCTTTTTTGGAGACAGAGTAACTTTGGTTCTGCTTCTGAAGCAGTGTTGGTAAAAATCCCTCAGTTAGAGGAAGACATTTTTGTAACAGCAGTTTTATTTTAATGAATACAAAGCTTTTGTGGGTGTGTGAAATACTCTGTTCTCAGAAATCAATTATAGCTTCCCTGTGTTAAAGATCCTGTGGACAAAACAGAGCATTGTTCTCTGTTCAGTTATTTTGTTTTGGAATTTACCAGAAAATTCCCAACAGTGGTATCAGAGCTTGTCCAGGCTCTTTGAAGGTGTCAAAGAAGCTGAAGGAAGGAGATTTTTTGCTGCAACAGCTTCTCCAGCACAGTGAAGACAGTCAAGAAAGGATCCAGGTATTTCTCATATTTTTTTTGTGTTACTGCTGAAGAAACAGTGAGTTATTTTAATAAAAACACAGTTAGGTATTTGAATCATAGTTTAGAGTGCTAGAATGGCTAGCATCAGCACTAGCATGGGTACGTTTATTACTCATCTCCCACAATTTAATGGGAAAAACTATGACTATTGGGCAATAAGCATGAGAGCCCTGTTTGCGTCACAAGATTTATGGGAACTTGTTGAATATGGGTTTCAAGAACCAACAAATGAAAATGAGTTTAATAGGTTAACTCAGGCATAGAAAGATCTATTAAAGAGCAATAGGAAGAAGGATTCCAAAGCCCTCGTATTTTTGTATCAAGCAGTGCATGAGAGTGTGTTTCCAAGGATAGCAGCAGCCAAGACATCCAAAGAAGCATGGAAAAATCTCAAGACAACCTATCAAGGCATGGAGAAAGTGAAGACAACAAAACTACAATTACTGAGGAGAGATTTTGAGAATCTTTGCATGAAGGAGTCAGACAATATTGACTCATTCTTCACACATGTAATTGGTCTGGTTACACAGATAAGGACTCATGGAGAAATTCTTGAAGAAAGGAGGATTGTGGAGAAACTATTGAGGATCCTACCCTCAAAGTTTGATGTGATTGTCACCACCATAGAAGAGACAAAGGATCTCTCAAACTTCTCAGTTGATGAACTACATGCATCACTGATAACACATGAGCAGAGGTTGAGTAGAAATGAAAACTCATCTCTAGAGCAAGCCTTTAAGACCCAGATGTCTTTTGGAAGAGGAAGAGGTCAAGGCAAAGGAAACAAGAGAGGAAGAGGCAGAAACCAAAACATAGGTGGAAGAAACAGTCCAGTAAACACTCAAGGAAGAGGCAACAATCCAAATCAGAACCAAGGCTAAGGAAGCAGCCAACAAAGTGGACATCATCATGCTCAAGGACAAAGGTATGAAAAATCCAATGTTGAATGTTATTATTGTAAAAAATATGGGCATTATGCCAATGAATGTAGGAAAAATCAGCATGATATGACTAATAGATCAATTGCAAATATCACTAGAGAAAATATCAGTCAATATAATGTGCTTTTAGCTTGTAACATGGCTTAAACAAATAGTGATGATATATGGTTTCTAGACTCCGGTTGCAGCAACCATATGATAGGAAACATAGCCCTGTTTTCTGCTTTAGATCAGAATGTGAAATCATAAGTCACACTTGGGACTGATAGTAAAATCTCTGTTATGGGAAAAGGAGAAGTTAAAATATTTACAAATAAAGGTGAAAATAAAACCATAGCAGATGTCTATTATGTTCCTGGAATGAAATGTAACCTCTTGAGTATTGGACAGCTTGTTCAAAAGAGATACAATGTTTTCTTTGTGAATGATGTATGCACCATCATGGATAGAGCACCCAGCAAAAGATGTATTGCTGAAGTGAAGATGACAAGGAAGAGGATGTTCCCTCTCAGAATAAAGGTGGATTTGAAAAACAAAGAAGTAATAGCAGCAGTTACCCAAGAGGATTTCCAAAGCGTACCAAAGGATGAAAATTGGTTGTGGCACTTGAGATTTGGACATCTCAACTTTGGAGGTCTTAACTTGTTGAGTAGAAAAGGAATGGTAAGAGGATTACCATTGATAGAGAAACCCGAGAGCCTTTGTGAAGGTTGTATCTTGGGGAAACAACATAGAGAAAGTTTTCCATTAGGGAAAAGCATAAGGGCAAAAGCACTCTTAGAAATTGTTCACTGAGATGTATATGGACTGATGCAAACTCCATCATTACCAGGCAGCCAATATTTTCTAACATTCATAGATGATTTTACTAGAAAAACTTGGGTTTATTTCATGAAGAACAAAAGTGAAGTGTTTGAAAAATTTCGAAATTTCAAAGCACTTGTAGAAAACCATAGTGGGCTGCATATCAAACTTCTAAGAACTGACAAAGGAGGTGAGTATATCTCCAAGGAATTCCTACGGTTTTGTAGAGAAAATGGAATTCATAAGCAATTTACAGCTAGGTACACTCTGCAACAAAATGGAGGTGCTGAAAGGAAGAACAAGACAATCATGGATATGGCGAGGAGTATGTTGAAGGCAAAGTATTTTCCAAATGAGTATTGGGCTGAAGCTGTAAATTGTGCAGCATTTATTTTGAACAGGTGTCCTACAAAAGCAGTCATGAACAGAGTGTCGGAAGAAGAATGGAGTGAGAGAAAGCAAGGAGTCACCCACATGAAAGTTTTTGGATGTGTGGCCTATGCACACATTCCTGATCAGCTAAGGAAGAAGTTGGACAGCAAAGGGGATAAATGTATTTTCATTGGATACAGTGAGGAATCCAAAGCTTACAGGTTGTATATCTCATCTACCAAGAAGTGTTTTGTGAGCAGAGATGTTCAGTTCATTGAGAAGGAAGCTTGGGATGGAAGCATAGAGAAAACAGTGAAAGTTAAAAACTATTTGTCTCATGATGACAGTGATGAGGAGATGGCTGAAATACATCCCCAAATAGTAGTGCCAACACAAGGACAACAAGAGACACCCTTGAGGAGAAATGAAAGTGCTTCACCAAGAACACCACAAGGAGGAAATTCAAGTGCATCTTCAAGCGTACACCAAATGAGAGAGGTAAGAAGTTCAGAAATTTAAGTGAGATTTATGAACAAGAGGCAGCAAATGAAGGTATGAATTCTTTGTTTGCATTCTATTGTCATGTTGATGACCCTATTCATTTCGAAGAAGCAATTAAGGATAGGAAATGGATAGAAGCTATGGATGAGGAGATCAATGCCATAGAAAGAAACAAGACATGGGATTTGGTTGAACTACCGAAAGGAAAAGAAGTCATTGGAGTTAAATGGGTCTACAAGACCAAGAGTAATGATGAAGGCAAAAGAGAAAGACACAAAGCAAGGCTTGTTGTCAAAGGGTACACGCAGCAATATGGGAGAGACTATGAGGAACCTTTCGCACCGGTTGCTAGAATGGAAACCGTGAGAGAAGTGCTATCCATAGCAGCTCAAAACAAGTGGAAAGTTTACCAAATGGACGTGAAGTCAGCATTCCTAAATGGAGTGTTAATGGAAGAGGTTTACATAGAACAACCTCTAAGCTATGAAAAGAAAGGCCAAGAGCACAAAGTGTGCAGATTGAAGAAATCTCTTTATGGGATGAAGCAAATACCAAGAGCATGGTACAACATGATAGATTCCTATCTACAAGAAAATGGATTTGAAGAGTGTGAGGGAGAACCCACCCTCTATATCAAAGAAAAAGATGGTAAAATACTAATTGTTGTGTTATATGTTGATGATGTTATTTTCACAAGTAATGACAATTATCTTATTGATAATTTCAAAGCAGTCATGAAAGAGGAATTTGAGATGATTGACATGGGTTTGCTTAGATACTTCCTAGGCATAGAAGTAGAACAAAGTGTGTTATCACTCAGGTTTTTCCCTTTGACTCCTAAGGGAATACAGCCGAGGTAACCACAAACCAATCTTTGGACTGCAGGTCCTAGCCTACTTGCAATTAGAGAGGGCTCTCTCTTTAGGATTTAGCTTTATTTGAAGGATTTCAGGCTAGTTATGGAGTTCTTTGTGTTTTGTTTAAGTTTTGGTGGGATGGTTGATTTATTCAAGCATGGTTGGCATGCAGAGTATAAGAGTTTCAAACCATTGGGCATGGAGTCATGAAGTAAGGATGCTGGTGTGCTTTCTTGGTCACAACGGGACTATAAAACAGGATAACTATACATGAAACAACATTTAGGCTAAATAAGAATGGAATGAGGGCTAATGAATGAGAGGCAATTAAGAATCTCTCTTTCAACTTAACAGAGGGAAGGTGAATGAGCTCTATCTAGGAGCAGTCAAGAATTCCTAGATAACTGTCATACATGTGTGAATTAGGGAAAATATGAGCCAAAATGAATTCATATTTATAGCTAATTCAGAGGAAAATATATAGAAATAACAGAAATTGAGCATAGAGTGCAATTAAGAAAAGTCTAGGCTATTCATTCTTCTTGTTATTTGGACAATGATACGATAACAGTTAAACATATATATAATGAAATAGAACGAAGAAACACTTATTGTTCCATGTAGCAGCACAAGAATTCCATAGTCACTCTTCAACCATTTGAACACAACAGGCAGTCATTCCTCCAATCTTTTCAGCAGTCTTTGATTAAAGAAATTCTCAGATATACAGTGCGAGTCTCTCATGAAGTGAATTCATCAACCAACCTCAAATGCATTCTATGAGGGGATATATATACAAAAAAAAGATACAAAATATCTAGAGGATGAGTTATTAACTCATAAATTCTTTCACCAACTCCTAAGGAGCGGTTGGTGAAGAAGTAAATGCCGAAGTAAATACAAAAGTAACAATTGTTCTTTTCTGTCAGAAAATGTTGATTTTTGCGTCCATTTGAGTCGGCTGAGGCTGTGTTTTCAAAATCCGCACTTCTATGGCTTGCTGTTCTAGCTCTTTGCTTTGTCATTGATTTGAGGTGCTCCATCTGTTCTTTCTTACGCTTTATCTGGTGCTTACTATTGACCTGTAGCTGACATGGAATTCGAAAATTGAAAAAGGAGCCAAAGAATGATGTCACCTGGGTAAAATGGCCAGCATTGCTTACCACCAATCTTCAGGAAGAAGCTGATGCCTTTGTATCTTGATGAGTGTCTCATCCGCTTCTGTATATTTGTAATAGTTGGGTGGCATCTCAAACAGGTGGTTAACTACATGCTCCATATAAAATAAGTTTTCCAACTTATCATAGAGACTTTGTCCTGTAGGAGGCCCTGCTTGTGCTGAAGAACTTGATGAAGCAGTAAGATGATTTGTGACATAATTATTGAGCCTAGTTGTATATTGGTAACGTGTCAATAACCTTCTAGAGCTGGTTAGTAAGCTGGGCAATCCTCTTGTCTGCAGTGCTGCAAGCTTTATTTCAAAATTATCTACATCATTTTGGATTTCCCAACATCTTGCTTCTAGAGTTTGAATAAGACTTCTTAAGGTCAGCACTTTCATGGTTGTCAGTATGGCATCTGTTCTATTCATAATCTGTAATGCTGCCAATTCTTCCCTGGTCTGATGATTTAAGAAGTTGATCATTTTGTTGGCTTGATCAGGCATGTTTCCCAATGCTGTTTTGGCTCTCTGAGTTTCAAACTGGGCTTTGCCAATTAGCTCCACCTGTTCATACATGGCTTGAATTGACCTCCATTGGCCAGTGATTGACTGATTTATCTTGGCCCACAAAATATTTTTTATTTCAATCAAGGTTTTGTCTAAAGCTAGCTCTTTCTCCAAGGCTTTAATTTTGTCCTTCAAGGCCTTGGTTTCCATGTTTTTTCAGCTACTGTCATTTTAGACTTGTCATACTTTTCTTCAAGATTGGCCAATTTCTCTTTGGCCTCTTTTATCTCTGTAGCCTGAAGCTCAAGTTCCTTGACAGCTTTCATCATTTCTTCCATGCTCATGCTTGATTCAGATGTTGTTGTAGTTGCTACTGCTGTTGTTGCTGGGATTGTTGCTGACTGTGTAGGAGGAATAGGGGCATTAGCTAGAACTGCTAGAGGTGGGTGGGAGGTTGCCTCTGCCTGCTTGCTCTGGCCTGCTTTTTCTAATTCTTCCTCCATTTGGATTACTCTTTGATTCATTTTCATCAGCAAATCTAATGTATCTTAAGTTTCTTTCTCTTGTATTAACTCTGCAGTTTCAGGGTGTTCAGTACGAGGCAACCTCAATCGCTTTCTCAATGCAGCAATATCATCCTCCTTTTTCTTCATGAGGGCCCTCACACCCTTAGGATCCTTAGGATCATGTCCTAGGTCAATAATAATGTCCTCCAATGTTTTAATTCTGTTGTCTTTAGCCGTGGAGGACATTCTTTCTAAATCTAACTGAATGTTAGTGTTCTTTAATGATTCTTTTAACTCATGAGCCAGTGTGGCCTTGTCTGGTAAAGTAGCATAGACCATCTCACCAGTCTGCTTATGTAGCTCAATTTGGTCCATGGGGTGGATGTCTTTGGCCATGACCTGCAAATTTGTCCTGACATAGTCCGTAGCTACCTGTGGTTGCTGAACTTTGGGTTTGAAGTGGCTAAAAATCATTTTCTCTTCCTTGATATCATATGTTGCCATCAATCTTTCCTGTTTGGCAGGTGTTGCTTTTAGAAAATGGTCATATAGTTGTATTCTTAGTAGCTCATTTTGAGCTTTGATCTCTTTGAAGCTGGCTTTGCCACTAGCTAGTCTTTTGCTTTGTTGTGTGGAGGAAGACACCTCCATGGCATGATGTCTGTCTAGCTCTTGTTGGAAAGAGCTAGTAGGTGTTTGTCGGCTTCCCTCTCTATCTCTCCTTGGGATTTCAAGGATCTCTTCACTGATTTCCTCCTCAAATGAAGAATCAACTCTTTGCCTCTTAGATTCATGTTGTTGTGTAGATCCACTGGCAGGTGTGGAATCTTTTCTGTCACGTTTTCTGCCTCTTTCCTCATGGGCAGGAGTCTGTAAAACTGGCATTTGGGGTGCCTCTGTTTGGTGTGGAGGAGCTTGTTCTTGGGACTGCTCCTTTGAAGTAGCAGGCAGTTCTGTAGTCACCCGTTCTGTATCCATTGGCTCTTTGCCTTTTGTTGTACCTGTTGTTGATGAAGATGGTGCTTGGCCGTGTTGTGCAGCTGCAGCAGCTGATGTGCCCTCTCCAATTTGCTGTGGCCACTTGAATGTTACCTGCTCACAAGAATCTAAGTCAAGAGTCTTTTCAAGGTCTTTAACATTTTGTTCCATAATTTCCTCCTGATTGAATTCTTCAACTAAAGTGCCTTGTGCCCACGCGTCTTGATTAGCATAATTTTCAATGTGTGGGATTTTGCAGTGTGTATAGGGTGTCAATCTATATTTGACTCTTCTAGCACTAATAAAGCCAAGTGGGTCATAAGGGACCCACCAGAAACTTCTCTTCAACATAAGTTGATCCTTCAGTATTAGGTCAACATCTTGCCAACCTTCCTTCCTGTTCATGATAAGGGGGCCTAAGCGGTCTCTAAATTTCAGGCGAGCCTTCTTCTTGGTGCTGTGAAAATGAGTCAGATCTGAATTGATAATCTGCCTGTAGTATTCCAAGGCAAATAGCCTCATTGGTACATATCTTGGGAGCCTTTAAGGACAAAGCTCACAGCCATAAATTCTGATGACAGTGTGATACTGGTATAGATACCAATCACCTAATTTGTAGCTCTTGGATAGCTGCAATATCTTCTGCATTTCATAAGATATTCTAGGAGGAGGAGCTTTCATTAAGAGGCAGGAGACTGGATAAACAAACTGGTCAATAAACTCACAGTAAGAGTATGGAGAATGTTGGACTTGATGGAATACTGATGACCGGAGGACAACAAATCTTCTTTCTCCTTTTGAATCCAATTTCTTGATGGGAAACTGGAAGCTTTCAGACTGATAATATAAGAACAAATGGTAGATGTATGAGGAATATTTGAAGATTCCCTCCCTATTTAGCTTTGTGAGCTAGTCATGAATTTTGTTTGCTATGAACTTGGCATAGTTATACTTGATAGAAGGAGGTTGCCCTTGGCTGAATGAAGACAACAGAGCCAACACTGTCTCATCCACATGTTCACTTGTTCTGAAGCCTAACACATAGGATATCATATCTACTAGTAGCTTGCCAACCTCATTGAAATGGTCATATAGGAATGGAGGTGGCTCCTTAGGTTGGCAATCTGCCTTCATAAATGTCTTAGCAATTCTTTCAATCTTGGGATCAAGGAAAGAGGACGCATCGTCCAGTAAGTGCTTCATGGAGAAAGGATATAGTAGCTGCGTTTGCTTGAAATTTAACATCTAGTTGATGGAGTCAGGAGTGATATAAAAAAGTATGCTCCCAGATGGAGACTTGACAGCTCTTTGATTTGGTTCATAATTTGCAGCACACATGTGAATAATCTTTGGAAAAACATTGACAGAGGGGAGGAAATAATGTGGAAAATTGGACTCCCATATTCCATACATGTCAGAGTGGCTAAGAAAATTGTTTCTTAGCTGGCAATAGGTATGCAAATGATTCTTGTTCCCAACTAGGTCTTGAATAAGATAATCATTGTCAGCCAGGGCCATTGCCTCAAGCTCTTTGTTTGGTGAATTGATGGGAGTGATGTCTAGAGCTGATGGAGTGGCCATTTGAACTTTTCTGTGTTTGCACTTGGAGTGAAGATTAGTGAGAAAGCAGACTAAGGACAATCACTTTTGAGTATTTGCAAAGAAGCTAGAAAATGAGTTTGAACTGAGGCAGTGGTCTTCACTATCTGTAGCTTATCATAAAAGAGGCTAATTCACAGAATTCAAGTAAGCTTTTCCTCTCTTTGATAATTTCACTGGGTTGATAGACTGTGTGGGTAAACTACTAAGGAAACAGGGATGATTTCTGAGCTGAATATGGGATTTTTATAGAGGATTATGGTAACAGGGGGCAATGCACGGCCATATGAAGCTTCCACCAGCAATATGAACCTTTAAACCATATTTTGAATGTGAAATTTGTAAGTGGGTGCGGGTTCACAGAGCGTTCTTCAGACAGAGCGTTGATTGGAGAATTTTGGGCAACATTCTAATGCTTTAGTGTCTTTAGTTTGGTAATTTGCAGAGTTTTATGCAAATGAAATGGAGAAAACGGTGAAACAGGGGCAAATAGGTGAATTTGGGCAAATACCTGGTTTCAACGGCGCCAAGGGTGGACGAGCTAGTACAATGGCAAGCTATGGAGTTGAATTGCAAGTTGCGGCAGCTTGGCTGGTCGAGTCCGAGCTTTGGGAGCGAAAACGGTCATGAGAGTGAATGAGAGCTTTACAAATGTACTAATAGAAATGAAATAAAATGGTCATTTGCGTGCTTTTTATGCAAAAATGACATTTTGGCGCTTTTGGCGCTTTCACGGGGTGACGTCAGCATGTCGTCATAGGCGGGTCTCGGGTACGGATGGGTGACGTGGCATCTGATAGAGCAGTGACATGGTGGCAAGGCGCAGGCAGGAAAGGGGTGACGTGGCGGTAATGTGGCAGAGCGTTGGCGGAGCGGAGATGACGTCAGGGGAAGACGTGGCGCCGACGTCACACAAGGGAAGGCGGTTTACGGTTTCCTGGTGCACCGCTTTTGTGCACAGGTGGTTTGGGAGGAGGGGGCTCTGCCACAGTCAAGAGGGTGAAGCGTGGCGGGAGTACGACGGGAAAACCGCCCATCTCCCGGACGCTAACCCTCGGCACATCGGGGCAGGAAAAGACCCGCCCACCATAGATTTGGGGCGCTGGCCATCGGACGACTGACATGACAGGTAAGGTGGCAGAGGGTTAGGGACGGGACCCGTGTGCTAAGTAATATTTGTTTAATCACGCGGCGGGGGGTAAACATTAAAAATGTGGGTTTATGGTTTATGCGCCAGGGGGGTTAAATGCTTTAAATACATAAATTTAGGATAAGGGCGAAAAGTGGGTTTTATGGGGTTAGGATTAAAGCGAAATGGTTGTTAGGTTAACCAGAGGTCAAACTAACTCCAGATTAGAACATGAAAGGGTTAATAGTAGCCCCAGATGGACTATTATTTCCCTGACTTAAGAAATATGGCTATAGTGCCCAGGGGTAGGGATATATATTTTTTTTTTTTTGGATTTTATATAGTTTTAATAGCAAATAGGGATGGGAAAGTAGTTAGGGAGCTATATAGTAGAATTAGGAGTTAATATGACTTGGTGAAATGGAAATGTAAGGGAAATGATGCCAAGTTCACGATCTGGAACTTAGATATGTGATTTGAATAGGATATAGAGAAATGATTTTACACAAGAAATGTGGCTTCTTTTCACTAAGTCAACTTAGATGTCAACTTGTTTCTTAACAAGAATGGAGTGAAAATGGAATTTTTGAGCAGATCCCAAGGTCCTTGAGGGGATGTTAGTGAATGATTTCTGATGGGATGAAGGGGAAGTTAGTCATGCTTCCTTGTTGTACCATCAAACAACTGCCATGGTGCCAATGCCATAAATGAGATGAGTCCTTCTTTGTTTAGGTAAACACTGAAGATGATCTTGCTTTTGCAACCCCAGGCTACCTACCCAGCCTAATGCACCTAGCATTTTTTGCTACTTCAGGAAGGGTGCACTTAGACTTGCAAACCCTGATTGCTTTTTTCTTTTTTAACTGGCCTCCTATCTAAAAACTACCCTTATTTCTTCCAAGGGGCCAGATTAAGCAGTTAGGCTCCTTAATTCTCTACCTAGCTAGTAATCTGCCAAGTTTAAACAGTTTGGATAGATTTTCTTTCTCTATTTTCTAAAACAAGCAATTTAAACCTAGGGAGGCCAAGATTAAGTTGTTTGGCCCTCCCTTAACTATGAAATTCTTCAAAAATGGAACTTTTGCAGCATGAAAAGGATGAACATTTTTGGCACTTCCACTGTCAATCATGAAAAATGAAATCTATTGGTATAGTAAGCTAACAGTGGCTCCACTTGGGTGAAAGGCCAAGAACAGTAGGTCAAATTGCCTTATTTTTTCCTTGTTGTATTGTAAAACTTCCTTGTCATGGAGACCTTTGATCTGAATCTTTATAACCTAGTATGCAGTACCTTTGTAAGCTGATCTATGTGAACTTACAGCTCTGTTTGCGTTTTGGGTGCTTGTAAACATATTGAAATCTGCTTGAGCACTTCTTTGGAATTATTTCAAAAAACAGAGATCTGAAATGGAGCTTTCTTTGATCTTTCCTTAAAAATTTGTTGCGTTTGGTTCCCTATCTAACTATTGTAAGTAAAAATGCTGAAAATACATATATTTATGTACAATATGTAGTTGTGTCATGTTCATCACAGGGGATCAAAATAATGTTTGAGCATTCTCCCATTGATTGGGCCTTCTTCAGTGTTTGTGCCATCCAAACTCTTCAAAAAATAAGTGTTGTTACCTTGTACAACTTGGATAAAAAATGGTCATTTCCAAAGAAAATCAAAATTCCCATGTTTCCCTTTATCTTCCCTCCTGGAGTCCCATTTCAACACTTTGTTTCTTATAAAAAAGTCTTCATCTTTTGTTCTTTTATCAAAGATCTTTTTGAGTTTATCTTGTAACACTTGAGTTCTGTGATAAACTTGTTCTCTTGTTTGCTGCAAATAGATGGTTTGGTTTATTCTCCTTTGGATATCATTGGGCTCAGCCTGAATCTCTTGCAGCAGCTTGATAACAGGGATTCCCAAAGAAGAAGGGAAATTGGCCTCCATGCCATAGACTAACTCATATGGGCTCATCCCAATGGATCTCTTGGTTGTCAATCTATCAGCCCATAGTGCATTTGTGAGCTTTTTGTGCCAATTCTTTTATTTTCCTCTAAGACTTTCTTGATGATATTGATTAGGCTTTTGTTGGATGACTCGGATAGGCCATTACCTTGAGGGTAATAGGTTGTGGAGTGACCTAAGGTGATGTGAAATTTATGGCAAAAATTGATCATTCTCTTGGATTTGAAGGCAACAACATTGCCTGTGATGATTTTTTCAAGGCAGCCAAATCTGGATAGAATATTGTTTTCAAGGAATTGGATAATGGTGGAGTCATTGGCTTGCCTACATGGGATGGCTTCAATCCACTTGGTGAAATAGTCTGTGGCTGTTAGAATCCACTTATGCTGGCCTGAGGATGATGGGTGGATTTCTCCAATGAAGTCAAGACCCCATTGTTGAAAAGGTTTCTCGGTTGAAATGGGCTTAAGGGGCAAGGGAAAAAGCTTTCTTTTTCCTTCAAAGACTTGGCTTTTGTGGCATGAAACCGCAAACTTTTTGACATCTGCAAACAATGAGGGCCAATAGAAACCAGCCCTTAATATTTTATCAGCAGTGGATTTCCAATATAGATGCCCTCCACAATCCCCTGCATGGAATTCTTTCATAACACTGTCAGTTTCATTTACATTTAAATAGTTCAGCAAAATTCCTTCATGATTTTTCCAAAACAGGGCACCATCTAAGACACAAAACTTTGATGCTTTCATTTTTAAAATTTTCTTTTTGGTTATGGACAACCCTGGGGGAGCACACACGTTTAACAATATAAAATAAATATCAACAAACCATGGGGATTGCAAAAAAGCTTCACTGGTCTGTGGAGTCGCCAGCTCCTTTTCATTGTCCAGTTCATTTATATCTAAGGCTTGAAAATTGGTTTCGGACATCAGTTTGGCTAAACCTTGTCCCTTTATGAGCTTTGTGGGTTTTATCTCAATGTCATACTCAAGGATATTGGCAATCCATTTTTCTATTTTTCCTTCTAGTCCCTCTTGAGTTAATATGTCTTTTACAACAGCACTTGGCACATAAGCAATCACATGGGAGTATAAAATGTAAATTCTGAAGTCTTTGATGGCCTTAACAAGGGCATAGGCCTGCTTTTCCATGATTTGGTACTTCAAGGGGGCATCCCTAAGGGCTCGGCTGAAAAAAGAAATGGGCTTTTCATTTCCTTGGTCATCCTTTTGTAAAAGGACAACAGCTATGGAATGTTCAGATGCAAATGAAAAAATGATGAAATCCTTATCAAATTGTGGAATTGTGAGGATTGGTGCCTGTGTTAATGCAGTTTTTATGCCCTCAAAGGCTTGCTTGGCTTCTAAAGTCCATTTTACCTTGGAATCTTTCTTGAGCATATTGCTTAGCAACCTTATCAGTTCAGCCAAGTTTGGGATAAATCTTCTTAGGAAATTGATCTTTCCCAAGAAAGCTTGCAATTCTTTGATGTTTCTTGGATAAGGGATTTGTAGAATGGCTTGAATGATTTCGGGATCAATTCTAATCCCACCTTTAGAAATGATATGGCCAATAAGTTTGCCTTCTTCTAGACCAAACATGGATTTCTTAGGGTTTAAAGATATGCCATATTTCCTACAAGTTAGGAATATTTGCCTTAGGTGCTTTAGGTGCTCTTGATCGGATTTTGAAAAAGGGGTAAGGTCACCAAGGTAGACAACTAAGAAATCATGGATTTCCTTGGCAAAAGCAATGTCCATGGCCCTTTGAAAGGTTGCACCTGCATTTTTGAGTCCAAAAGGCATTTTGACATATTTGAAGGTTCCCTAGGGTGTTGTAAAGGCTGTCTTGTCCTGGTCATCCGGGTGAACTAATATCTGATTGAAACCTGAGAAGCCATCAAGCAATGAAATTCTTGAGGACCCCACTACTCTTTGTAGAATATGGTCCATCTTTGGCAATGGGTAGTGGTCTTTAAGGGAGACTTGGTTCAAATTTCTCAAATCAACACATAGTCTAATCTCACTTATTTTCTTTCTTGTGGGAACAAGATTGGATACCCATTCTGAAAATCTAATGGGTGCTATGATACCAGCCTCAAACATTCTCTTTACTTCTTTTTCAATCAAGGGGAGAAGCACAGGATTGATTCTCCTCAATTTATGCTTAAATGGTTTTTGGTTTGGTTTTAAGGGAATAGTATGTTGAATAACTGAGGTGTCATAGGACTTTAAGTCCTCATAACTCCAAGCAAATACATCTTGGAACTCTTTGAACAAATCCACATACTTTGTTTTTTGATCAGGTGGCAGATTTTTGGACAGTTTAATGACTTTGGGCTTCTCTGTTGTTCCAATATTTAAGTCTTCAATTGCAGCATTTAAGGGTTGCATTTTTGGCTTTTTGGGGATGTCATTTGCATCAAACATGTCTTCTAATGGAGTTAGGCGAGCAGGCAAAAAGTTGTCTTTTAAATTGATGATTTCGGCCTCTGTTTTGGCTATTTCCTCCAAATGCATATGTTTTAGCTCTTCTATGTTTTTCTGGTCAAAGATAGTTGGGCACAATATCTGTTTTGCTGCTTCAGCTGTTGGAGTTTGCTGACTTTGGATTACTGTTTGTTGTTGTTGGTCATCCATGACATCCTCATCTATATTTAGGCCTGAAAACTCCTGATGTAAGGTGAGGAAATTGTTAATTTGTACATCATTTTTGAACACTTGCCAGTCTTTGATATTGTTAGGGACAGCCGGCCTGTGCTTTATCTCAGCAGTGAAATGGTGATTGGGTTCAAAAGGCAACTTGTAAGTGCTATCAAAGGTAGCTAGGTTGTGCGCATGTATGTTATGGTTTCTGGAAATCTTAGCAAGCTGGAATTCGGTGAAGGAATTGAGTATGTCTGTGGCAGCAGACCTATAAGCTCTTAACCTATTGTCATTGGTGACAAAGTTGCCTTTCACCTATTCTATGATCAGGTCAGAGTCTCCTAGAATTGAGACTCTTGTGGCTCCCAGGGATTTGATCAGTTTAAGGCCTAAGAGGAGGGCTTCCTATTCTACCATATTGTTGGTACATCTGAAATTCAGTCTATAGGCATGACCCTCTGCATGGTTATTATGTGTATTGTGAATCCACACTCCTATCCCTGCTCCTAACTTATTAACTGAACCATCAAACTCTAAATACCATGTGATTTCTTGCTTGTGGCCAGTATCAAGAGTTTCAGTCATTTTAGGATTGGGCGGACCTAAGTTTTGTGTTTGAGGAATTTGTTCTTATATACTAGTTGTACTGTTTGTTTTGACACTTTCATGAGTATGGGCAGCCAATTGTTCATTCATGCTTATCTCCTATTCTAAAGCCAAAGGCTTATTATCAGTTGGAGGAGATCTTTCATCATTAAATAAAATAAAAGAGTCCATATCAGAATGGATTGAGTAAATGGGGAAGTTTTGAGGCTTTTCATCACTACTCACCACATATTTCATCAAAGTTTCTCCGTATAGTCTCTTTGGTTGCCCAAAGACTGAAATAGTGGCATAGGACACGTCTAATTGCAAAGATCCCTGTAGTTTGGGCCCCCAAGATCTTGATAACAACATCCATACTTTGGTGGAATGTCAGCTACCACCACATCCATCAAGATTGTTTTGTTTGGGTACTGGACTAAAAAGACACACAAATCTTTGATTAGGCCTAAACACTTGACCTGACTGGAATCAAATGAGAATAAATCTTTATATGGTCTTGTGATATCCAAGTTTAGTTTCTCCATTACAGATTTGGGCATTAGGTTGTGTGAAGCTCCTGACTCAAACATTGCATTGTGTAAGACTTTATCATGGATATGTAGACTGACATAAAAGGGTAGAACACCTCCATTTACTGTTTTTCCATCGACTTCTAGACCAAAAAGTAACTCAGGTGTATCATCTAAGACATTAACATCGTCCCTATTCTCTGGTATTTGCAGCGACCTTTTGATTTGTTGTTTGTATACATCATGTTTAGCAAGCTTAGAGAGAGCGATAGATATTTTTAACTTGGCTATTTTAGCCTCTAAATCAAATGGTTTTTCTGATTGGGTTTTAGTATTGTAACTGGCAGATTTTCCTTTTTCAACTGCGTTTTCAGCAATTTTCTCTTGATTATCAGTGTTGTCCTAGAGTATTTCTGTTTTGGAAGCGTTTTGAGGGGTGTTGTTTGAATTCTCTTTTAAGGAAGAGGATACTAATGGCTATTTGTATGAGGGGTGTATCTCTGTTATATCCTCTACTGTCACTTCCTTTGGGTTTTGGCCTTTTCCATTAGCAGGTTCTATTAAGGCAACTTTTTCTTTTAGTTTCTTTGGCTGTTTAGTATCCTTTGTTTTGACAGGTTCTGGCACCTCTATGGTCCTACTTCTCAACTTGTATTGCTTGTGAACTTCATATACAGCTGCATCATAACCTTCTCTGAAGTCAAATGACTCGCCAAATTTGGTTTGAAATTGTTTAAATTATTGGGCTTCTTGGTCATCTTGAGTTAGAAAGACCTGCTGTTCACTATCTAGACCCATCAGGTTGATGTGGGGGTCCTCTGTTGGTTCACTAGAGGTTGAGACCTCTGCATAATTATCTTGAAATGGAGGTCTGATATTCTGATCAGGACCAGTCCTTCCAGCATTTTGGTTCAGATTTTTTCTAAAATTAGGATTCCTCATTGTATTGCTTGTTTGACCCTCCCACGATGATTTTCTTTCAATGGTTTCAACTCTATCTCCTAATCTGTCCATACCTTTGATGATTGCATCTAATTTTTGCTCAAATGCTGAAGGTTCTTCTTTGAATGTTGTTCTTCTTTCTGTTCTCGCTCGATTTCGTTTGGAAATCAAGTTTGCTTCTACACTAATAGCTATATTCTGCATGTCTGCTAGGTTTAATGAGGCTCTTTCCCTCAATTGATATGCCATGTCTGATTCAAATCCACCAGGGAATTTGATCAAGGCCAAGTCAGGTGGGGGTCTAAGGTTTTGTGGTATGGAATTGTATGTATTGTTAAATCTAGCACAATAATCTTGAACAGTCTCTTGTGGACCCCTTTTTAAATTGTCATACTCAGTTAATATATGTAAAGGGTCTTTCTTCTTTTCCTATCTGTTTAAGAAGACTTGATATAGGGCCTCGGGATCAGCTATAGAATTTGCAGTAAGAGACCTAAACCAGGTCCTTACATCACCAGTTAGACTTTGAACAAAGATCTTCATCCTTACTCCATCATCATCAATTTCATAGTTTTCAAAATAGTCTTGCATCTTCTTGGTGTGAATTTGGGCTGTATAGGAACCAGCACCATCAAAATAAGTAATCTTACTTTGATAATCCTGAGGCATAGCCCCTGGATTTGCAGGTAATTGTAAGGTAGCATATCTATTGGCCATATTTGCAGGAACAAATGGGACAGCAAGGAGAAATGGAACAACTGGAACAATAGCAACAACAGTGGTACTGGGAGTAGTATGCGCAGTAAATGGAGGAGTGGAAGAGGTGCTTGGAGATATGGATGATGAACTAGGGGAAACAGGGTTTGAACGAAATAAAACTTTGACAGGGGTTGGAACACAGCTTGGCTGAATTGTTTCAGGACTAGAATCAGCAAAGTGTTCTTGTTGCTCTTGTTTCCTAAGGATCTTAGGAATTAGATTGGGATTTTCAAAAACAGCTAGAGGATCTGGGTCAGGATTTGACCTTGTGTAATGAGTTTTCTTCTTTGGAGCCAGCTTCTAGATTTGTTTTTGGTGTTTTTCTGAGAATGTTTTCAATCACAGGAGATTCTTTTGAAACATAGGAAGCTTGAAATCTCCATTGACTATGTTGAAACAAGGAAACTGATTTTCATCCCCAGTGGAGTCGCCAATATGTTATCACTCAGGTTCTTCCCTTTGACTCCTAAGGGAATACGGCCGAGGTAACCACAAACTAATCTTTGGACTGCAGGTCCTAGCCTACCTGCAACCAGAGAGGGCTCTCTCTTTAGGATTTAGCTTTGTTTGAAGGATTTTAGGTTAGTTATGGATTTCTTTGTGTTTTGTTTAAGTTTTGGTGGGATGGTTGATTTATTCAAGCAGAGTTGGCATGCAAAGTATAAGAGTTTCAAACCATTGGGCATGGAGTCATGAAGTAAGGTTGATGGTGTACTTTCTTGGTCACAAGGGGACTATAAAGCAGGATAACTATACATGAAACAACATTTAGACTAAATAAGAATGGAATGAGGGCTAAGGAATGAGAGGCAATTAAGAATCTCTCTTTCAACTTAATAGAGGGAAGGTGAATGAGCTCTATCTAGGAGCAGTCAAGAATTCCTTGATAACTATCATACATGTGTGAATTAGGGGAAATATGAGCCAAAATGAATTCATATTTATAGCTAATTCACAGGAAAACATATAGAAACAACAGAAATTGAGCATAGAGTGCACTTAAGCAAAGTCTAGGCTATTCATTCTTCCTGTTATTTGGACAATGATACGATAACGGTTAAACATATATATAATGAAATAGAACGAAGAAACACTTATTGTTCCATGTAGCAGCACGAGAATTCCATAGTCACTCTTCAACCATTTGAACACAACAGACAGTCATTCCTCCAATCTTTTCAGTAGTCTTTGATTAAAGAAATTCTCATATATATAGTGCGAGTCTCTCATGAAGTGAATTCATCAACCAACCTCAAATACATTCTATGAGGGGATATATATACAAAAAAAAGATACAAAATATCTAGAGGATGAGTTATTAACTCATAAATTCTTTCACCAACTCCTAAGTAGCGGTTGGTGAAGAAGTAAATGCCGAAGTAAATACAAAAGTGACAGATTTTCTTTTCTGTCAGAAAATGTTGATTTTTGCGTCCATTTGAGTCGGCTGAGGCTGTTTTTTCAAAATCCGCGCTTCTATGGCTTGTTGTTCTAGCTTTTTGCTTTGTCATTGATTTGACGTGCTCCATCTATTCTTTCTTGCGCTTTATCTGGTGCTTACTATTGACCTGTAGCTGACATGGAATTCGAAAATTGAAAAAGGAGCCAAAGAATGATGTCACCTGGGTAAAATGGCCAGCATTTCTTGCCACCAATCTTCAGGAGGAAGCTGATGCCTTTGTATCTTGATGAGTGTCTCATCCACTTCTGTATATTTGTAATAGTTGGGTGGCATCTCAAACAAGTGGTTAACTTCATGCTCCATATAAAATAAGTTTTACAGCTTATCATAGAGAGTCTGTCCTGTAGGAGGTCCTGCGTGCGCTGAAGAACTTGCTGAAGCAATAAGCTGATTTGTGACATAATTATTGAGCCTAGTTGTATATTGGTCACGTGTCAATAACCTTCTAGAGCTGGTTAGTAAGCTGGGAAATCCTCTAGTCTGCAGTGCTGCAAGATTTATTTCAAAATTATCTACATCCTTTTGGATTTCCCGACATCTTGCTTCTAGAGTTTGAATAAGACTTCTTAAGGTTAGCACTTTCTTGGCTGTCAGTATGGCATCTGTTCTGTTCATAATCTGTAATGCTGCCAATTCTTCCCTGGTCTGATGATTTAAGAAGTTGATCATTTTGTTGTCTTGCTCAGGCATGTTTCCCAATGTTGTTTTGGCTCTCTGAGTTTTAAACTGGGCTTTTCCAATTAGCTCCACTTGTTCATACATGGCTTGAATTGACCTCCATTGGCCAGTGATTGACTGATTTATCTTGGCCCACAAAATATTTTTTATTTCAATCAGGGTTTTGTCTAAAGCTAGCTCTTTCTCCAAGGCTTTAATTTTGTCATTCAAGGCCTTGGTTTCCCTGGTTTTTTCAGCTACTGTCATTTTAGACTTGTCATACTTTTCTTCAAGATTTGCCAATTTCTCTTTGGCCTCTTTTATCTCTGTAGCCTGAAGCTCAAGTTCCTTGACAACTTTCATCATTTCTTCCATGCTCATGCTTGATTCAGATGTTGTTGTAGTTGCTGCTGCTGTTGTTGCTGGGTTTGCTGCTGACTGTGTAGGAGGAACAGGGGCATTAGCTAGCACTGCTGGAGGTGGGTGGGAGGTTGCCTCTGCCTGCTTTTTCTAATTCTTCCTCCATTTGGATTACTCTTTGATTCATTTTCATCAACAAATCTAATGTATCTTCAATTTCTTTCTCTTGTATTAACTCTGCAGTTTCAGGGTGTTCAGTACGAGGCAACCTCAATCGCTTTCTCAATGCAGCAATATCATCGTACTTTTTCTTTATGAGGGCCCTCACACCCTTAGGATCCTTAGGATCATGTCCTAGGTCAATAATAATGTCCTCCAATGTTTTAATTCTGTTGTCTTTAGCTGTGGAGGACATTCTTTCCAAATCTAACTGAATGTTAGTGTTCTTTAATGATTCTTTTAACTCATGAGCCAGTGTGGCCTTGTCTGCTAAAGTAGCATAGACCATCTCACCAGTCTGCTTATGTAGCTCAATTTGGTTCATGGGGTGGATGTCTTTGGCCATGACCTACAAATTTGTCCTGACATAGTCCGCAGTTGTCTGTGGCTGCTGAACTTTGGGTTTGAAGTGGCTAAAAATCATTTTCTCTTCCTTGATATCATATGCTACCATCAATATTTCCTGTTTGGCAGGTGTTGCTTTTAGGAAATGGTCATATAGTTGTATTCTTAGTAGCTCATTTTGAGCTTTGATCTCTTTGAAGCTGGCTTTGCCACTAGCTAGTCTTTTGCTTTGTTGTGTGGAGGAAGACACCTCCATGGCATGCTGCCTGTCTAGCTCTTGTTGGAAAGAGCTAGTAGGTGTTTTTCGGCTTCCCTCTCTATCTCTCCTTGGGCTTTCAAGGATCTCTTCACTGATTTCCTCCTCAAATGGAGAATCAACTCTTTGCCTCTTAGATTCAGGCTGCTGTGTAGATCCACTGGCAGGTGTGGAATCTTCTCTGTCACGTTTTCTGCCTCTTTCCTCATGGGCAGGAGTCTGTGAAACTGGCATTTGGGGTGCCTTTGTTTGTTGTGGAGGAGCCTGTTCTTGGGACTGCTCCTTTGAAGTAGCAGGCAGTTCTGTAGTCACCTGTTCTGTATCCATTGGCTCTTTTTCTTTTGTTGTACCTGTTGTTGATGAAGATGGTGCTTGGTCGTGTTGTGCAGCTGCAGCAGCTGATGTGCCCTCTCCAATTTGTTGTGGCCACTTGAATGTTACCTACTCACAAGAATCTAAGTCAAGAGTTTTTTCAAGGTCTTTAACATTTTGTTCCATAATTTCCTCCCGAATGAATTCTTCAACTAAAGTGCCTTGTGCCCACGCGTCTTGATTAGCATAATTTTCAATGTGTGGGATTTTGCAGTGTGTATAGGGTGTCAATATATATTTGACTCTTCTGACACTAATAAAGCCAAGTGGGTCATAAGGAACCCACTAGAAACTTCTCTTCAAGATAAGTTGATCCTTCAGTATTAGGTCAGCATCTTGCCAACCTTCCTTCCTGTTCATGATAAAGGGGCCTAGGCAGTCTCTAAATTTCAGGCGAGCCTTCTTCTTGGTGCTGTGAAAATGAGTCAGATTTGAATTGATAATATGCCTGTAGTATTCCAAGGCAAATAGCCTCATTAGTACATATCTTGGGAGCCTGTAAGAACAAAGCTCACAGCCATAAATTCTGATGACAGTGTGATCCTGGTATAGATACCAATCACCTAATTTGTAGCTCTTAGATAGCTGCAATATCTTCTGCATTTCATAAGATATTCTAGGAGGAGGAGCTTTCATTAAGAGGCAGGAGACTGGATAAACAAACTGGTCAATAAACTCACAGTAAGAGTATGGAGAATGCTGGACTTGATGGAATACTGATGACCAGAGGACAACAAATCTTCTTTCTTCTTTTGAATCCAATTTTTTGATGGGAAACTGGAAGCTTTCAGACTGATAATATAAGAACAAATGGTAGATGTATGAGGAATATTTGAAGATTCAATCCCTATTTAGCTTTGTGAGTTGGTCATGAATTTTGTTTTCTATGAACTTGGCATAGTTATACTTGATAGAAGGAGGATGCCCTTGGCTGAATGAAGACAACAGAACCAACACTGTCTCATCCACATGTTCACTTGTTCTGAAGCCTAACACATAGGATATCATATCTACTAGTAGCTTTCCAACCTCATTGAAATGGTCATATGGGAATGGAGGTGGCTCCTTAGGTTGGCAATCTGCCTTCATAAATGTCTTAGCAATTCTTTCAATCTTGGGATCAAGGAAAGAAGAGGCATCGTCCAGTAAGTGCTTCATGGAGAAAGGATATAGTAGCTACGTTTGCTTGAAATTTGACATCTGGTTGATAGAGTCGGAAGTGATATAAAAAAGTATGCTCCGAGATGGAGACTTGACAACTCTCTGATTTGGTTCATAATTTGCAGCACACAGGTGAATAATCTCTGGAAAAACATTGACAGAGGGGAGGAAATAATGTGGCAAATTGGACTCCCATATTCCATACATGTCAGAGTGGCTAAGGAAACTGTTTCTTAGCTGGCAATAGGTATGCAAATGATTCATGTTCCCAACTAGGTCTTGAATAAGATAATCATTGTCAGCCAGGGCCATTGCCTCAAGCTCTTTGTTTGGTGAATTGATGGGAGTGATGTCTAGAGCTGATGGAGTGGCCATTTTGAACTTTTCTGTGTTTGCACTTGGAGTGAAGATTAGTGAGAAAGCAGACTAAGGACAATCACTTTTGAGTATTTGCAAAGAAGCTGGAAAATGAGTTTGAACTGAGGTAGTAGTCTTCACTGTCTGTAGCTTATCATAAAAGAGGTGAATTCACAGAATTCAAGTATGATTTTCCTCTCTTTGATAATTTCACTAGGTTGATAGACTGTGTGGGTAAACTACTGAGGAAACAGGGATGATTTCTGAGCTAAATATGGGATTTTTACAGAGGATTATGGTAACAGGGGGCAATGCACGGCCATATGAAGCTTCCGCCAACAATATGAACCTGTAAACCATATTTTGACGGTGAAATTTGTAAGTGGGCGCGGGTTCGCAGAGCGTTCTTCAGACAGAGCGTTGATTGGAGAATTTCGGGCAACATTCTGGTGCTTTAGTGTCTTTAGTTTGGTAATTTGCAAAGTTTTATGCAAATGAAATGGAGAAAACGGTGAAACAGGGGCAAATAGGTGAATTTGGGCAAATACCTGGTTTCAATGGTGCCAAGGGTGGATGAGCTGGTATAATGGCAAACTATGGAGTTGAATTGCATGTTGTGGCAGCTTGGCTGGTGGAGTCCGAGCTTTGGGAGCGAAAACGGTCATGAGAGTGAATGAGAGCTTTACAAATGGACTGATAGAAATGAAATAAAATGGTCGTTTGCGCGCTTTTTATGCAAAAATGACATTTTGGCGCTTTCACGGGGTGATGTCAGCATGGCGTCATAGGCGCGTCCTGGGTACGGATGGGTGACATGGCATCTGACAGAGCGGTGACATGGTGGCAAGGCGCAGGCAGGAAAGGGGTGACGTGGCGGTAATGTGGCAGAGCATCGGCGGAGCGGAGATGACGTCAAGGGAAGATGTGGCACCGACGTCACACAGGGGAAGGCGGTCTCCGGTTTCCTGGCGCACCGCTTTTATGCACAGGTGGTTTGGGAGGAGGGGGCTCCGCCACAGTCGAGAGGGTGACGCGTGGCGGGAGTACGATGGGAAAACCGCCCATCTACCAGACGCTAACCCTTGGTACATTGGGGCAGGAAAAGACCCACCCACCATAGATCTGGGGCGCTGGCCATCGGACGACTGACGGGACGGGTAAGGCAGTAGAGGGTTAGGGCGGGGCCCGCGTGCTATGTAATATTTGTTTAATCACGCGGCGGGGGGTAAACATTAGAAATGTGGGTTTATGGTTTATGCGCCAGGGGGTTAAAATCTTTAAATACATAACTTTAGGATACGGGCGGAAAGTGGGTTTTATGGGGTTAGGATTAAAGGGAAATGGTTGTTAGTTTAACCAGAGGTCAAACTAACTCCAGATTAGAACACGGAAGGGTTAACAGTAGCCCCAGATGGACTATTAGTTCCCTGACTTAAGAAATATGGCTATAGTGCCAAGGGGTATGGATATTATTTTTTTTTTTTTGGGATTTTATATAGTTTTAATAGCAAATAGGGATGGGAAAGTAGTTAGGGAGCTATATAGTAGAATTAGGAGTTAATGACTTGGTGAAATGGAAATGTAAGGGAAATGATGCCAAGTTCACGATCTGGAACTTAGATATGTGATTTGAATAGGATATAGAGAAATGATTTTACACAAGAAATGTGACTTCTTTTCACTAAGTCAACTCAGATGTCAACTTGTTTCTTAACAAGAATGGAGTGAAAATGGACTTTTTGGGCGGATCCCAAGGTCCTTGAGGGGATGTTAGTGAATGATTTCTGATGGGATGAAGGGGAAGTTAGTCATGCTTCCTTGTTGTACCATCAAACAACTGCCATGGTGCCAATGCCATAAATAAGATGAGTCCTTCTTTGTTTAGGTCAAAACTAAAGATGATCTTGCTTCTGCAACCCCAGGCTAACTACCCAGCCTAATGCACCTAGCATTTTTTGTTACTTCAGGAAGGGTGCACTTAGACTTGCAAACCCTGATTGCTTTTTTCTTTTTTAACTGGCCTCCTATCTAAAAACTACCCTTATTTCTTCCAAGGGCCCAGATTAAGCAGTTGGGCTCCTTAATTCTCTACCTAGCTAGTAATCTGCCAAGTTTAAACAGTTTGGACAGATTTTCTTTCTCTATTTTCTAAAACAAGCAATTTAAACCTAGGGAGGCCAAGATTAAGCTGTTTGGCCCTCCCTTAACTGTGAAATTCTTCAAAAATGGAACTTTTGCAGCATGAAAAGGATGAACATTTTTGGCACTTCCACTGTCAATCATGAAAAATGAAACCTATTGGTATAGGAATCTAACAAAGTGAAAATGAGATTTTTATCTCACAGGTGAAATACGTTAATGAAGTGTTGGAAAGATTTAATATGCAGGACAGCAAGGAAGCAATCACTCCCACACTGATGGGATTAAAACTCAGCAAAGAGGACAGCAGCAAGGATTTTGATCCTAGTTTGTACAAGAGCATAGTTGGCAGCCTCATGTATTTGACTTCAACTAGGCCAGATATAATGCATGCTGTTAGTTTAATTTCTAGATTCATGGAGAGGCCAAAAGAAGCACATTGGCAGGCAGCAAAAAGAATTCTGAGGTATGTTAAAGGTACTAAAAGTTTTGGTATTTTATATACTACTTCAGAATGTTTAGATTTAATTGGATACACTGATAGTGATTGGGCTGGAAGTGTAGATGATCGAAAAAGCACATCCGGTTATGTTTTTCACATGGGTTCAGGAGCCATTTCATGGGCTTCTAAAAAACAGTCTATTGTAGCGTTGTCTACAACTGAGGCTGAATATGTGGTAGCTACAACAGCAGCATGTCAAGCAGTTTGGATGAGAAGGATGTTAAGGAGTTTAGGCCAAGAGCAGGCAAAAGGAACAATGGTTTTTTGTGACAATAGCTCAGCTATTGCATTATCCAAGAATTATGTGTTTCATAAGAGAATGAAGTACATTGACACAAAGTTTCATTACATCAGAGAATTGGTAAACAATGGAGAAATTATCTTAAAAAATTGCAGGACTCAGGAGCAGGTTGCAGACATTCTGACCAAGCCATTAGGCCAAAAAAGTTTTGAATTTTTGAGGAAATGTCTGGGTATGACAGATAACCCAGCAGTTGAAATTAAAGGGGAGTGTTGAAATCTAATTTCAACTGTCGTGCAGCTGAAAACCACCAGACTCCATCGCACCGCTTTTCAGCAAGCGATGGTATTCTCTAGAGGGGATGCGATAAAACCCTGTGCTGATGCGTGTCCACAACATTTTTTGAAAACCACTTTTTTGTCGGGGCGTAATGCTCGTGTGATTTGACCAAGCAATATCCGTTCGATTGGAAGGAAGGCTGACCACCATTGATTGAAACTAAAGTTGCATACAGGCCTGCACCATGAACTTTGCGTGAAGTTTTTGTTTTGACCACCAGTTTTCCACGTGAAGTAATAAATAGAATTTACTGCGGATAGTAAATGTTGGTAGAATTTTAAATTTTAATGTTTTTTATTTTACGGTAGTATGGGCATAGGTAAAAAGTGTTGTTATATTTTTTTGGTCGTATTATTGTATATGTAATGAACTTGTAATGTGAAGCTAGCAGCAGCGCAAAATGAGTTTTTGTAGTTGAACCAGTAATGGAGCACGCAATAGTGTGAGTGAGAGTATTTTTGTTTGTTGAAACAAAAGGGGATATGCACAACAATGCGAATGTTTTTTTTGTAAGTATATATATGAAATGCAAAATACACAGCAGTGAAAAAGTAATTTCTCTCTTTGTAATGCACAACAGTGCAGAGATAGTTTTGGGTGTTGAATATGAAATGTAATACGCCACAGTGAATGAAAATCTTTTTACACACAGTAGTGTGAAATGTGCAAGCAGAGATAGTCTTTTATGAACAACTGTGTTTTTATTTTCAGAAGAAACAGAGTATTTGTTTTGTTGCATAGACAGAGTAAATTTTAAAGAAGAGACATTGAAAGTTTTGGAACTGCATTTGAAGCAGTCTCTGGTTGTAATCCCTTTGAGAGAGGAACAATTTTTTTTGTAACAACGTTTATTTTAATGAATACAAGCGTTCTCTGTGCATGAGTAAATCTCTGTCTTCAGCAAACAATTTTTTTTTTGTTTCCTGAGTTAAAACAAAGTATCATTCTCTGTTCATTTTTGTTTGAAATTACCAGAAATTTCGAACACCTTCGAAAATATTTAAGATCCAAAATAATGAAGTTTTGCCTCTAATTCATTATCATGATCATAATGCAAAAAATTGGTTAGCCTCTCCAAAGTTTATAACGTGATGGCTGCTAATTTGGTTGGACGGCTCCTCCTCGTGCGGTCCGACCAGGTTTCGGCCTGCTTGATCACAACCTTTGAACTAATGCGAGCATCTCTTTGAAATGGCGTATCCAAACTCAACCCAATATAATTAAACTCCACCCTTGACGAGACGTGGCAAGACCGTCGAATTGAGTGGGGTCCGCGGGCATAACAAGTTGGATAGAGAATAGCTCCGTTAGTTGCCACAGATCCATCCTATGATAACTCAGAAGAAAATATGTTGATATATGTTGATATGGCTTGACTTATACTATAATTCTCTTGTTTTGCGAGAAATAGTGATCTCGGCCTCTTAAGAACGATCTCAGACAATAGTTTCAATCCTCACAAGGTGGGTAACCCAACACATGATATTTCATGAATTAAGCTCTCAGAAGTAAAAAAATTAACTCTCGGCCTCCTTAAATTCAACTTTCTCAGAATTGTCGAAAACCACTTGGGGAATTCGACATCCTGAAAACCACAAACTATAATCTCTGCAACTGAACAATTTATTCACTTTAATAATACTCCATCTTGTATTTAAATCCATGGCTCTTTACGACTTTGGCACTTTTCAAAAAGAAAACAAATGTTGATATATGTGGGCAGCTTGCAATAGCCAATATGTCGCACGCTCATGAAGTAAGATGACCAAAACAATTATTTCCCAGATTTGTCAAAATAAGTAAGAAAGTTAAAAAAAGTTGACACTTTGCGGAGTCACTACAAATAACCCTGAAACCCTCAATTGTTGATATCAAACAAAACCTTTAGGTTCAGCCAAGACCAAGGCTTTGATACCACTGTAATGTCTCAAATGAAAAGAATGTGGAACAAACTCTTCAAAATAAATTATCAAGTACTTAACAGAAAATTTCCATGAAAAACCCAAACACCATAAATTTGATAGAAATCATAACCCACAAATTGCACAAAAATCTCATTAAAGATCACACAGTGAAGAATAATGAGAAATGCAACAACAAAATCCAACTTTATTATATAGAGATATATATGGCAATACAATAGCTGGAAACAAACCTCCAAGATAATAATACTGAAACTAGCCTCCAAACTAAAACAGGAAATCAATTACTACAACTGGGAATTCTGAATCCACCAAGGAGAGATGAGTGCTCACCCAATCTCTCTAAATCACCCGAGGGTTTCCATCTTGGGGCTACCAATGGAGTAGAGAACCGGGTTCTTAACCTCTCATACAAGAAATTATACTCAATCCAAGATGTCCCAAATGATCTTCTTCTCCTCTTTTTATAGATCTAATTGATAGATCTCCAAGCCTCTAGAAGCACTTTATTTTATTATTTTATTATTTATCTAGAAGCTTCTCCATTGAATTTATGTTAAGTGATCCCTTTTTATTTTATTTTAATTTACTTAAGTCACTTTTGGCCCAATTCCTCTAATTAATTAATTTTCCTTAATTAAATGACTAATTAAAGTAATTTTTAACTAAGGAAAATGGTAAATCACCCACCATACTCTCTTCAGCCACTAGAAGCCAGCTCTCAGCATCCTATCCCATAGATATTATCGTTCCAATTCCAACGAGCTATTGCACTTAGGTGTTCCATCAATTAATCTCCCCAGAATTCCACCTCGAGCATAATTAATTAAGTTATGCTTATAATAACCCCGTTTTACGAGAATTATTAGAAAGTCACGGAACCAAAAACAAGATGTGCAGAACTACTCATAATGATAAATATTCCAAGAGAATTCCATCGGACCCCATGGAAACTCCTCAAAACTCCATTAGAACACTTGATGACATAAACTTGCTCCACTGACCTGGCCACCCCTATCCCGGAAATCCACCCTCGTTGTACTATGAAGAAGAATAAAAATAGGGACATTACAACATGGACATATGATGATATGAAAAATTATGACACACAAATAATCCAACATGTGATTCCCATCAAAGAAGGGTTAAATCTGTTCAACAGAAATTGAGAAAAGTTCACCCTACGCTTGAACCTCTCATTTAGAATGAATTAAGGAAATTTTTGGATGCTTGAATCATATTCAAGATTTGTCATTCAACATGGGTGTAATTGTGTTCCAGTGAGAAAAACTTCTGGAGAAATACACATATGTGTTTATTTTTGTAATTTGTATTGGGCTTTAGGCAAGGGTAACTATCCCATGTCGTCAATGGAACAAATCCTTAAAACAATATCGGGGTCAGAGAAGTTCTTGTTACTAGATGGTTTTTCTAGCTACAACCAGGTTCTAATAACAAAACCTAATAGACACAATACAACTTTAAGGACTAAGTGGGTTATTTTTTCATTTAAGCGAATGCCCTTTGCAATTATTAATGCAAGAGATACATTCCAACAAGCTATGGATATCACATTTCATGGTTTTATTGGACAATGTGTTGTGGTCTACTTGGATGATGTGACAATATTTTCAAAGAAAATATCCAATCACTTGCTTCATTTGAGGCATATTTTCGAGTGATGTCGTAAATACAGGATATCTTTAAGCCCTAAGAAGAGAATCTTCAAAGTGTTTGAGGGAAATATCTTTGGCCATATTATTGTAAAGAGTGGGATTAAAGTGGAACTAGAATGGGTCAGAGCTATAACTTAGATTCCTTTTCTAGTGAACAAGAATCTATGCAATCCCTCCTAGGGAAAATCAATTTCCTCCGTAAGTTCATCTTAGGCTATGCACAAATAGTTAAACCATTACAGATGATCAATAAGGATGCAACCTACAAATGTGATAAAAGGAAAAAAGATGTCTTCACCTGTATCAAGCAAGAAATTGTTGAAGCTCCAACACTATTTTGCCTAGATATTGACAAAGATTTCCTATTGTGTACTTTTGCTTTCGATACTTCTCTTGTAGTTGTTCTCACGCAAAATAATGACCATGCTAATGAATGGCCATATCATTCATGAGTGTCGGCTTGTAAGGACTTGAATTAAATTACCTCATTATTGATAAGCAAGCATATGAAGTGTACAAGGTGGTAATACACTTCAGGGCATATCTTCTAAAAATTCACGTTATTATCGTTGTGCCTCACCGAGCAGTCAGATCACTATTTTTTCAACAAGAGTTGGGTGAAAGAAGAATGAATTGGATTTCAAGCTTGCAATAGCACAATATTGAATTCAAGATAATTCACACTATAAAAGGGCATGGTCTATGCCAACTTGCCATAGAAGCAATTAATACACTAAAAGAGGAATATTCTAGGTGGGAGCGGGAAATTGAGATGTATAATATTGAACAAGTTACCCCCATTGATACACCCACCTCTTGGTATGTAGATGTGTAACAATATATTGATCATGATACCTTTCCATCACACTTATTGACATGACAAAAGAAGGCTATTCGATTTAAATAATTATCATATCAGTTGGTACATGGAGTGCTTTTTTGAAGCACCATGATGGGTTCCTGCTTAGGTATCTGGAAGCACCAGATTCAAAAAGGGTATTACAAGATCTTCACTACATACCAACTAGTGGGCACTAAGCGGGTGATACTACTACACACAAAGTCATGCGATTCGATTACTATTTTCCCACACTATTCAAGGATGCTCATGCTTTTTCCTGTAAGTGTCCAGTTTTTCAAAGATGTGTTGGACCAAGTTTGGCATTCCTACCTCACTTTTTTTCGATAATGCAACTTATTTCTCATTGCTTAAAATTTATGATTTCACATTAGAGAATGACATCATTTTGAAACATTCATATAATTATTATTTGCAGGGTAACATTACTGCTGAGTCAACCAATAAAAATCTGATCGACATTATTAAGAAAATTGTTTAATATAAACAAAGTAAATGGCACAGTGCTTTGGTGAATGCATTTTGGGTTGATCGTGTTATGTCTAAACCCTCTCTAAAAAATTCCCCGTAATTTCTAGTGTATGGAAAAGAAACCATCCTACCTTTGAACATAAACCTCCCATCCCATCAACTTTCTCAAGAGCCTTGGGGTAAGCCATGTCTTGTGGTTCAAAGTAGGATAAACACTATTTTGAAGCTATAGGAAGAAAGGAGGAAAATAAAAGAAAATATTTCTATTCATTAGAATTGTATCAAGCGATGGTTTAATAATAAGTCTGTGGGGAACAAGGAGTTCAGTGTGGGAGACATGGTATTAAAGGGGTATAAATCCCACAAAGGGAAAATGAAGCACACTAAATTCTGGTCCTTGTGGATCAAACTATATGTAGTTCATGACAAGCTTGGCCACCACACTTATCGTCTCCAATCCTTGGATGGGAAGATGGATTCTCTTCATGTCAATAGCCAAGGCCTCAAGAAATATTTCTGATAGTTGTCTAGGGTTGTATCCCTACCTTATGTGTGAAAATTCCACAACCGAAATCCTATTGCAACAACTGGAAATTATTCTCCTAATTGTTATTTTAATTTAACAATTTATTTACTGTTTCCCACAACAAATTTTGAATAACTCACACTGAAACCTACATAAATAAAACCGCGGAAGAATAAATGATGGAAGAAATGTTATCACACACACATAAAATAACACAATTATTTTCGGACAAAAGTCATTGGAAAAACCCAACTTGGGAAAACGGTGCAACAACTGAGGGTTTTAATATTAAGTAGCATTAAAATAATCTGAGTACAACTAGATGTCGGAACTAGAAATCCTACAGAGAATACTGGCAAGAAAAATCTAGTGAGGGAATATCCTCACTCCACAGGAAAATCGAGGCTCTGACCTTAGCTCTAATTGAGTCATCCAAATTGGTTTTACGCAGCTACTGCGTCCCCCTAGCGCAGTGCCTTTTGCATTCAGTTTGAACCAGATTCTCCTCAAGTGTCTGGTCTACTGGTATCTAGGAAAATGTATCTCTTGGCCTCTCTAACCTCTGTCCAGCTTCTGGCACTAAAACTCCACTTTCCCAAGCAGATTCGAAATTTTCCCTAGATGTTATTGCACTTTTCTGCGTCAGCCTCTCTATGGATTACTAGCCTCTCTGCAAATTCACTCACCAGATCTGGAAATATTCCTCTGAATTCACTGTCTCTGCCCCTCTCTCACTGCTTCGATCTCACTGGCTCTCTCTCTAGCAACTGACTACCGCTACTCTGATAATTGATCTACTCATGAAATCGAACTGCTCAAGTGTATTCTCCAAGTTCCCATCGACTTCTTCTTATAATACTTTGTTGGGACTCCAACAACCAAGATTAAATCTTAATCGATGGCTAGGAAACTTGAAGTCGATCTGTGTGAGTTTCTAAACAATTCACACCTTAACTTAATTAATTATGATTAATTAACCATATTCCCTAAGTTTAAACTTAGGAAATATTTAAAAGCTTACTAGTAATCTATCTAAGTCATTTCTAGGCGAAATTTCCAGCAACTATGTCTGGGTTTTGCAGATCTCCTGTAGTCCAGTCTCTCCACAAAATTTCGTGGCTAGAACACATATGATGCTACAAAAACTATTACTATGTACATATTTCTTTCCTTGCCTTTAGTTTTTCTATTTGTTCATGTCATGTTCATTCTTTTCCATTGTCTTTTGTGTTGTCTTTGTGAATAAAACCCTGTGTGAAAGTGTTTTGTTCAGTTCCATTGCATGTGGAAATGGAAAAGGTTCTTGTGACATTACAACATTTGGCTAACTTTTAGTCCTTATTCTTTGTTTTGGTCCATACCATTCAGTCAATGATGTTTCAACTAAAAATATGATCCATTTGTAAGGAAATATTTGTATAGAACCATGATACCCCTATCTATTCTAGGAACCTCATTTCTAAGCTCGGTTATGTAACGATTCAATGTTTCACATGCCAATCCAATTGAGTAGAGAAGGGAAAGGAGAAAATCTGCAATGAGCACGTTAATATTAGAGGTATATATAACCATCTTTGAAGGAACAACCTATATTTCTCTCAATAAGTCGATATTCCTCTTCTATGGTGATATAAGTGCCAATAAAATGCCATTGAGCACAATGTAAGAAAATTAAATGACAATGAAAGAAGAGAAATTCTTCCTGCATGGAGAGTTGAAGCAAGCAACTTCGCCGAGGTACTGAATAGGGTCACTAGTAGCGAAATGATGCTTGCGTTCTTATAGTGATTCCGTTGGGGTACTAAATAAGCTTTCTGGCAGTGGAGTAACACTGAAGATAATACTAAAGACCCTCATTTTAAACTCACAACCATGTTACCCTTCTCTTGGATCAAAACTACTGTGATGTAGAAAGTTTTTTGAAGATGTTTAATTGAGAAAGGAATGGAGAGGACTATGTCTATAATCTAGTTAAGTTGGAAAACCAGTGTAATCCACACTTGGAGACAATACTTCCTAAGAATCTAGATCCTGTACATAAAGTCAGACCAAGGTAGAAAAACTGGAGTTCTACTAGTGCGTCACCAAGTGTTGTTGCTACTACAACACCCTCCAATTTTCGACCTATATCCAAAATTTGGAGCCTACTTTAACTATGTTAGTTGTCATTTCTAGTATTAAAATACATTCCATGCATATCCTCTAAGTTTTATAGTCCCTTTGTGAAGAAACCCTAAGTGTTGTCTTTTGGCATGGGAAATGTCACACATTGTGAAAGTGGAGTTATGATTGAATTCAAGAGGCGAATTTGGTACCAATGGATCCTATTTACCATATAGACATGTATTAGGATCCTTCCCAAATTTTTATGCACAGTTGTGTTAGGGTCGTCACTATTGTCACAAAGTGTATCTTAAGTGTCACACTTGGGGGAGTTTGATGTTTTTCCATTGCATCAAGGAGATCATGTTGATTCTGAATGCCGAGTGTTCAATGTTGTGTTTTCGATTGTTCTGAGTGTGTGATCATGTTCAAGTCTTATCTTGGTTTCATCTATGCCTCACTGATCCCACACTTCATCAAATTATGGAAAATATCATGCTCGACCAACCTACACCCACTCAACCCCTATGAACTACGCATTGCATAGTTGCAAGCCTCAGTCATCAGTCCTTGCCTCCAAGGACTACACATTGCTTAGTAAAAGTTCTCAAGAACTACCTCATGCTCCCCAAAGTTGTGCAATCCGGTCTCCCAACATATCTCTTTTTGCGCATTGCATAGTCTTAGTCAACAATATATCTCTATGCCTCTTTGAAATACACAACTATGCAATCCAGTGGCCTAGTATCTCTCCTAAAGTACACATTGTGCAGTTATAGTGGGCAAGCCTGCCCACTGTGACCCTGAACTACACAATCTTTCTTTTCATGCCTCCAATTGTTACACATTGCATAGTTGCAGTGATTAGTCTCCCACTTCTGTCCTTTGTAACTGTGGACTGTGCAATACCTGACCCTTCCTCCCTATCCAATACTCACTTTCGAGCCAATCAATGTTTTTCATGAAGAAGGTTGGACTAGGATATTTCTTGACTGATGTCATATTTTCATGTGTGAATTTCATCTGCAGGTACTATACTTTGACGTGATAGGGTGATGCTCATAAAGGAGGAGAGGGAGACTATGCTAGAAGACACTTATGAAGATGTGAAGATAAGATGATCATTGAACAAGAAGATGAAGGGACACTAGATTGTGACAGAAGTCGAAAGACCCAAATCACGGTGAAGACTCTTTGTATTTAAGCCTTTTGGAGGACAAAGATGTAGAATATGCACCATCTTTCATGAAGACACAAAGATAGCAACAAAAGGAGAATCTTGACATTGACACAGCACCATCAAGTGAATGTCATAAGTATCGAGTCATGTCTTGTCAAAGTGTTATCTCAAGAGTCATATGAGTCATTATGTGCCACATCATTTGTGGATGTAATTATTTAATTTTCAATAAATGAAGAATGTAAAGTATGTGGAAATCAAAAAGTCACCTATAGAATGTGAAAAGTCATTGTAGAAGTCAAAGGGTCTCACGAGAATTCAAAAAGTCATATGGAAGCTCAAGAGTTATGAGGGGAGTTAAAGAGTCACAATGGAGGTAAAAATTCACCTCATTTGCTATATATACACCCTCATAGCTCAAGAAAAGCACTTTTCACCTTGACTAGGCATTAGAGAGGAAGATAGTTCTTTCAGAGATCAAGCGGTGGCTTAATGATCCATTATTAGAGCTAGTGGTGTTCATTGTATCAATGTATCTTGGAACTTTCACTTAATACTTGAAACTGATTGGCCTCACATACTTTCATGCGTATATCGTAAATGTTGTAAGAATATTCTTTGAATGTTTGTGGTATATGTTGTTGGTATTTTGTACTAAATAAATTGAACTATTTCATTGGATTTAGTGCTAACTTTTTTGAATGTGTGTTGCATATGTTTTAACGACCGTTACTTCGACGTGAACTATTTCACTAGTTGATTAATGATTCTCTCATATGCGTGTGTATGTGTCTTTATTAGAATAGTACTAATAATTTTCTCTTAAAGAGTCACTTTCGTTTCCTTCTGGTGAAAAAACCTTGATACATTTTGCAATTGAACATTTCACAAGGCATACTCGATTTTTCATTCAAAAGTACATGTATATTTCTCTCTTATGCTAACTATTGTAGCTGGGCCATATTTCCAGAAGGGATCCTATACCAAATGGTGTGAGATCTAATTAGGACTTCATATCGGGTAGACCCCTTGTATGTTGGTGAGTTCCAACACCATCAACGGGAGGGCACTTAGGATTTTTAAGAAGTTTGTGGAAAAATGTTTGGTTTTCCAACAAAATAAAGTTGAGACAATTAAGACCCAAAGTATATTACAACCTTGAGACATTCCAAGTCACTGTTGGGAGGAGGTCGCCATGTATTTTATCACAGGTTTACCCAAGACTCAAGGAAAGTGTGTCATCATGGTGGTAGTTGATAGACTTACCAAGTATGCACACTTTTGTGCACTATCTCATCCTTTCAAAGTGAGTACCATTACTACTGCATTTATGGAAATAGTTCAAAATCTACATGGAAACCCAAAGATTATTGTAAGTGAAAAAGATCCCATTTTCACTGAAATTTTTTGGACATAAGTATTTTCTTGCCTTGGTACTTAATTATTTCATAGATCATATTATCATCCTTAATCTAAAGAGCAAACTGAGATAGTGAATAAGTGTTTGGAAGGGTATATTCATTTCTTTATTTTTGGTAAAGAAACACGATGGGTCAAGTGGTTGCCTTTGGTAGAATGGTGGTATAACACTTCCTTCCATACTGCAATAAAGATGACCCATTTATGGAAATTTATGGGTATCATCCATTGTGCATCTCATCGTCTTTAAGAGAAAATTATAAGTTTCAAGAAGTGGAAGATCACATCGAGCATCGATAACGAGTTCTCCAACTCTTAAAGGATAACTTGACTCTGGTGTAGAATCGAATGAAACAAGCATATCAACATCACAGTGAAAGAAGTTTTGACATAGGTGATTGGGTATTTTTATGGCTACAACCATACAAACAAATGTCCTTCAATAAATCTAAGAAGGAAAATAAATTATCACCCAAGTACGATGGTCGTTACAAGGAGTTGCAAACTATTCGTACTATGGCATACAAATTGGAGCTACCTGTATCTTCTTGAGCACACCCAATTTTCCATGTTTAATGCTTAAAACAGGTTATAGGTGACAAAATCCTAGTTCAAGCAATATTTCTAGATTTTTTTTTTCTCGGTAAAAAACTAATCTATTAAAATATGTACAGAGGTCGAAAATACATCATGGTGAAACTAGTAAGAAACAGGCTCTGGGCATGACACCTGAGAGCCGATAATGCACCAAACACAAAAGCAAGAGCTCGTCCACGTAGGGGCACCAGACTAAAACCGAAACTGACCACAGAAGCAAGCCCACGCATGGGCAACAGGCTAAAAACCAAGACTGACCAAAGGAGCAAGCCCACGCAGGGGCATTAGACAAAAAGGAAATTGACCACTAGGGAAAGCCCACACAGGGGCACCATCCATTTCCTCCCTCGCAGGGGAGACTGTTCTTACCCGAACCATTAACAAAAATTTCGATACAGAGATGAAAAAACAGAAAGCGAAAGCGACCATAAGCTTTGAGGTTAGAACTGAACCAAAGACAAATAGCAAATAAGACCAGGAGACCAGGCGAAAAGCCAAAAGAACCTTGAGTGCGGGCATCTTCATTCGTCCATTTGCTCTTCCTCAATTAGGCACCACCCATAGGCTTCTCTTTCAGCATCAGTAGGAAATGTCGCTACCTCTTCCCCAGCTTCCGTCCTTTGAACGTTCTAAGTTTGCTTAGCATTTTCCGGGTCTGAAGCCGGTCCCTTTACCTCCTGCTCCTTATCAGCTTCAGGAGCCTGCGCGGCTTGCCTCGGGTTGACATTCATCCGTTGCCTTTGTTCATTCAGGGAGTCGTCATCGTCTTGCGCATTTTCGATGAACAGGATAGAGACATACGCATTGATCCGTGGATTATTTGTGGAGCTAGTGAAATTGAAGATGGTGGAGCCGAAGGCTGGCAAGGTAGCTGAGATCGAAGCCCCTGCATCCAAGAATTGACTGGAATGGAGGGGGTTAGCTCCAGTAGAGCGAGCAAGATTGCAGTGGCAGCAATGGCCAACATTGTCCCCGTCATGCCTGCGTGAGACTCCCCCTCTGGAAGTGCCTTGACGGCTAAGCATACGCTGTCGAGGTCTCACCATTGAGGGACAAGAATTCCAACAAGCTACGGGATAAACCAGACTCTCTGCTACCAGAGTCGAACGAGTGATGAGCCCGTCCGACAGAGAAGGTATCTCTACGAAGACAGAGAGGCCAGTCGTCTGCATAACCACCAACATTCCCTGTTCATACCTTGTTTTATCCCTATCATCCTCACCTACCCTGCTCGGGATCACATCCGCCATAACTGTTGCCATCCTCTGGGCCGAATAACCTCTCGAGGCATTTACTGTCCCATTCATCTTTGCTTTAAATCGCCTGCGTCCTTTCCTGGTGTTTACCGTGGGTGCCACGTGATGGCCAAAGGTACGCATGTGTCCAGCCACCCACGCCTATCCCGTCTCACATATCACCCGCATCCGGGGGAATATTTCTAGAACTTGACGAGGAAGGAAAAATCATATTGAAACCTGAAGTAGTCACAGAAACAAGAATCCAACAACTATATAATCGATCAATTTAAAGTATCTCATTAAGTGGAAGAAATTACTTGTTGAATATTCCACTTGGGAGGATGAGTCTTTTATACAAAATCATTCAAAACTAATCAAGCATTGAGGACAACACTTTTTTGAAAAGGAGGGGCATGTAGGTCCCTATAATACTACCATAGGCTCAATATTGTTATTGTTGTGCCCCATAGAATCACATTATTTTTATTGGTGTGCCCTTACATTATTATTTTATGTAGGCCTTGATTATATTATGTCCCTTTAGACTCCTATATATATCGAGGAGGTCTTGTCATTTGTATCATCTAAGAATTGTTCGTCTATGTGATGTAAAAGGAGGTTTCCCCCTCGAAGAGGCTTATTTCAAGTCATTGATCTATAGTTTCTTATATTTTTTGATATGGTTACATAACACTATCTTGTGGTATATGTTAGCACATCATAATTCCTCTAATCTAAGGAGAGGAAGGCAAAGGTAACCACAAACCACTTTAACGCTCGAATATAGATCTTTTAGCTTCAGAGAGGGCTCTCTCTATATGAATCTTCAATCACTTAGATGACTGGTTGTCTTAGCTTTTAGGCAAGGTATTGAGATTAGATAGGAATAAGTCTTAATAGTTTGATGGTAGGGAAGAGGGAAAATCCATTGGGCAAGGAGTCATATTAAGCTAATGATTTTTAGTGATATGATGGGAAAATGAAGAATCCTTAGACAAGGGCAAGGTAGGAAATCCTTATGGCATCTTTGTAAAATTTCATTGTATAGAGGTGAGTAAAGGAGTACTAGAATTTATAACATCTAAAGCATCTAGTTGAGGATGAATTTTAGATATTACAATGGAGGAAAAACACTAAAATGTTAAGTTAGCCATAACAAAGCACTTAAAAGTGAATTTTGAAATAAATTTTGCTTAACTAAACATTGAATACATGACATTTAAGCACGCAAATAAAATAAGATAATGAAACAAAAACAGGATATAAACATCACCATAAGATACTGACACATGAATCCATGAACAAGTAGACTTCAACCTTTATCATTCACTGAAACTTTTTAATGAAAAAGTACAATGCTCAATTTATTCTCTATCAAACCTTGACCAACCAACCCTTTGAAGACTAAAATTCATTAAATATACACAATTAGCTCATCCATGGACTAAGGAAGTCAAAATCCATCATTTTCTCAAAGATAGGAAGAGGTTACAAAGCTTTAGGAATAAAATGTTTAGAAAATCTACCCACATCCTACTATCTAGGGTTTGGTTTTTGACTAACCAAAAATATGCTAACTAAAGAAAAATTAATGTAATTTGGTAGAAAAATATTCAAAATTAATCACCCAAATTAATCTGGAGTCAATTATGCCAAGTTGGAGGTCCACCAAATTGAATTTCAAAAAACATCTAAAACTTTGTCACCAAATCTGGCTTGGCGAAATTGTGAAAAATGAGTCTCAAAGTGACACCTGTAATTCCAAAACTGTACCATCTATGTAAAACTAAGATAATTTTTTTATATATGATCTTGTTCTTGATATAAACCTCTCTTATTTTTCAAAAATTCTTCTCCATATCCTCGAAATCCACGCTGAAAAATCATGACTAAAACAGGGAATGACGAAATCTAAAAATTAGGTTGTAAATATTCATTTGAAGCTTGTAATATATGACACCTGTTACAAAAATGAAGGAGGTTTTTTTTATTTAACTTGTTTTTGACAAAACCTCCTTTTATTATTCAATATTCATCTCCATTTGATGAGAAACCGATTTTCAAATTAACTGCTAAAACATTAAAAAACACAACAAATCCCCTCCAACCAAAACATAACAAGTTCATCCTTTTCATACTTATGACCATCTCCCATACATATGAATGTGTCAAAGAGGTGGAAGACAAATCCTAAATCATCAAATACCTATTATAGAACATTTTTCCAAATTTCTAACCTCCCTTCTTGAAAATCACCACCTACAATAAAAAAACAACAACAAAGCGCAATGAAATTTCATTTGCATGGGTTAGACCAAGTGTTGAAATCTCTGACCAAGAAAAATAGTTAGTATATGATTTTTACAACCTCATGAAACCTTTTTGAAACTCCACTTATGAAAATAATTGCAAAATCATTGATTTTCTTCATATCTTATATTCTTTGACAGTAGCACAACAATAAAGCGCAATGATGAAGGAATAGATGTGAAACTGACTAGATGAGTGACCTATTGAAAATTTTAAGGTTAACTTTTAGGTATTAAACGCAAAATGAACAAGGAAAACAAACTTCTAGAACCTAGAGGTCGTCAAGGTGCAAGAAACCATAGAAACTCTGAAAGCGCAATGCAAAGGAGAAGCGCAACAACAACTTGTGGTGATAATGATTTGATGAAATATTTGATGTGAATTTGCAACTAACTTGAAAATACACCACTGAATTTTACTAATGAGAAAACAA
Organism: Pinus taeda; assembly: GCA_000404065.3. Taxonomy (NCBI): domain Eukaryota; kingdom Viridiplantae; phylum Streptophyta; class Pinopsida; order Pinales; family Pinaceae; genus Pinus; species Pinus taeda. The sequence goes on along the minus strand of APFE030316859.1, from coordinate 83,192 downwards.
ATACCCACTACTATATTCATTCATGATTTGGATAAGACATTACCCTAGACATATTAAAATTAGACCTTTTAAGACTTTGACAAAATTATTTTTATTTACCAATCAAACTTTAGTATATCCTATTGACACTACGACTTGATCTCAATGAGATCATGACAACACTTTACAAATTGACTAAAATAATAAAAAATACTAAGCTTGTCTTTGACTACTATAACATAGGAAACTAACAGTATATGTTGATGATCTATTGTAATAGGGAACAATGAAACTAAATTGCATCCATATGAAAGAGTTGAAGAACGGATTTGAGATGGAATATTTGTTACACCTTCACTACTACTTGGGAATTGAAGTGAACCAACATCCAATGTATATATTATTTTCTCCAAAGAAGTACACTGGAGAATTTTTGAACAAGTTTGCAATGGCTGAATGCAATTCTTTGTCTACTCCAACAGAGCAAAATATGAAGCTCACATATAAACATGGGAATGAATTTGAGGATGCAATTAATATAGATAACTTGTGGGAACTATTATATACCTCACAACTACCAGACCATATATTTCATTTTTTGTTTGAATCCATTCCAGGTTTATGAAATTTTTTTATGAAGGAGATCAGTATACTGCAAAAAGAGTTCTAAAGTACTGGAAAGGAATTCAAGACTTTGGACTCAAATATTCGCAGGAGTATGATTTTCTTGATTGAATATTCTGATTCAGACTTTGATGAATATAAGAAAAATGGAGTGTCTACTTCATGCTATATTATGAGTCATGGATAAGGAGTTGTCTCTTGTAGGTCACACAAATAGCTAGTTCCAATATATTCCACAATAGAGGTAGAGTATGTGGAAACTGTAGAAGCAATGAAGAAGATTATGTGGCTTAGGAAAATTCTTGAAGACTTGCAGGAGAAATAAGTGAAATCTACTCCCCTTTTGATTAACAATATTTATGCAATTAAGTTATCTAAGAATCCCAAATTCCATGATTAAACCAAACATATCAATACAAAGTATCATTTGATTCGATACCATGTGGAGTCCAAGATTATTCATTTTTGACGTTGTTTCACTAATGAGAAATTTGCAAACATCTTCACCAAAGCACTTGGAAGATAAAAGTTCAAAAACAATTGTAGTGATGCTTGGACTCATAAATACTCCAAATTGTGGGATTATAAAGAATGCTAACTAAATGATTTCTCCTATACTTTCTAAGGTGATGCCTACTTTTTTTGTGTGTCCAATTTCCCCTATATTATAGTGGATTTTATTAGTCAACATATTGTTTATAATATTCTATCCTTTAAACCATTTCATGATTTACTTTAGCGCATGACAATATATACACCTTGGATTGATCAGCGTTGTAGGTACCAAAACCAAAGCCTTAGTAGTGCAACAAAAAAATCCTCAAACCATCCAAAAAGTAATGACCTTACAACAACAAAAGGAGAAAGGGTCTCAAACAAACTCAACCTTCTTGTGCTCGACACACTCATCAATGAGCTATGTTTAAAGGATAGAAGATTGAGAAACATTATAAATTTTGTGAGTGTGATGGTCACTTAGAGACACATAGTACCAAGCGGATGAAGGTTTAGAGAATATATGAAAAAAATAATGTTCATTTGGACATTTCTTCTTCTCACTCATGTTTTGAATGGAGATGTTTTTTCTACCTCATTGTTTTCTTTTAATGCAACACATTTTCCTTTTATTGAGTGAATTTAGAGTCAATGGTGTCTTATCATATTGCGAGAGATAAAGCCACATTTTTTGCTCTTCAATAAATCCAAACATATATTTGTTAGTGATGACAGGTGTTTAGATGTTTTATGTTTAGAAACAATTTAGTTTGTTGATGGTCATTTCAATATTCTATTGTGTGTTCATAATATTTCATGCAATAACATTGAACACCTGCATCCACTACCTTGGGAGGAGATACACACACCATAAATGGTAAGAATCAGAAAAAACCAAAGGCACTTGGGAGAGATACACACTTACCATGGAACGTAAGGATTAGGCATGCCCAAGTCTCCTCACCCATTGGCCACATTGGTGGAAATCCCAACAAACCTAGCTTGTGGGTAGGATGTATTAGAAATTGTAATTAGGTTCGGTCTTCATAATTGCATGAAGAATTCATTTATTTGACAAAATAAATTGATTTTATAATATGTCCCATTTGGACATTTGAAAGAAAATAACAATTGAATTTTTGTAAAAGTTATTTGTCTTCCAAGTTGCCAAGTCAACCCTAATGGATGACAAGTCAACTCTATTTAAGGAGACACCTTTTTTGTATGTGGAATGAATGACATATTGGTGTCCATGCTCCTCCATTTTGGTAATAAATTCAAATGTCTTATATGGTGAATTTGTGGAACATATGTGATAGAAAAATGATTTTTTCTGAGGCCTAAAATGCAAGCTATCTGTGGAAATGTGTGAGTTGTCTGTACCATACTTTTGAGGAGAGTGCAAGATGTCTATAATATTTTTCTATGGTGGAATGTGAGATTTTTTGGTGGTTCTCTATGATGGAAAGTGAGATCCTATGGTGAGTTCCTGTGATGGTACACAAACACTTGCATTCATATCTCTATGATTATTTGTAAAGGAATCTATGGACAGACATATGGAAAAACCTATGAAGGACATTATGAAGGTAGATGTTGTCTAGTGGAGGGTTGGATGGGCACTTGGGACAATTATTTTTTGACTTGGAGTTTCTCTCGATTCTATAAGGAAAGGGTTGATGGGTTTTCCCCCTTGATGGGGCTTTTCCTTGGCTTGGAACCTAATCTTTGGTGTCTCTTTGTCTCTTGTGTATTGCGGTTTTTATTTTTTGTACTAGAATCTTAATTACTTGATGAAGAAGAATAATAAGCTCAAAAAAACTATAAACAATATTCACAAGTAATTATCATATTTAAAGAATTCCCCTTTACACTGGAATTCCAACATGGTATCAGAGCTAAGGTCTAAAGGCAGTCTTGAAGAAGTTTATAAGAGATCAAGTAGACCAAAGTTTGTAAATCCGAGCTCATGTATCAATGATATGAACTATCTTTGCACCTCTTAAGAAAAATCAAGAAATCTCGCATACTAATCTTGAGGCAGAATAACTAGATATTTATAATTTTTTGTATGATATCAATCCCAGGGAAATTAATGTGAAGAGATTTTGAGGTTGTATAAAGTATTCCTCTCCAAAGTAATCCAAGTCTCTATGAAAACATGACTTTGTTGAAATCAAGTTTCTTTTTTATGATAACAAGAAAGGGTCAACAATCTAAGCAAGCACGAATTATATCTTTGAGCTCCTTGTTGAGAATTTGGATGGTACCTGAAATCAAGACCTAGTCTTGATGTCTCTAAGGAGAAAGTTCTTTTACACATCTCTGTGGGATTGAAAGCAAGTCAAATCTAAGTTTCCATCTGAATTTTAATTCTCCATAAAAGGATGATAAGAATTTGTCATCACAATTGTAAGAAGAATGAGTTTCCATCTGAATTTTAATTCTCCATAAAAGGATTATAAGAATTTGTCATCACAATTGTAAGAAGAATGATTCTTGAGAGTAGAGATCTAAGCTATACCCGAGGTATGAAGTTGATATCTATGTATCCGAGTTAATCATTGTGTATACTAGGCTAAGACTTAGTTATGCTTCCAAAAGCAAGATACATTATTCGTTGATTGAAGGTTTGACTAGGTCTCAACCTAGTGTCCTGCAAAACAATATCTTGTTGAATAGGTCGAGATATAGTAGGGATGATATTCCTAAAGAAAATACTCTATGGTTTAGGGAGAAGAACCATAAGGACTATGTCAGTATAAAGGACAAAGATTCTTGAAATAATTCAAGATTCCATGAAAGTTTGGGAAAAGTTTTAATGACTTTTTTATGTGAACTTTGAGATACATTATATATGTGAGAACATGAGGAAGGTTTATTGCTCCTTATAAAGTTGACCTTGTTACAATGAAAGACAATCGTGTGAGATTTTAGAAGATCACCTTGCTATGATAATGTATGTGCAATCCATGTGAAACAAGAAAAGGAACATTGCTAGTAGATTGGAGGAATTTTCTATGGTTCGACGGCTAACAATCTGAGGTGTATTCGGTAGAGAAACATGACAACATCTGCTGAAGAGAAGGATGCTCAAGCTTAAAATGGAGTTGTTGTTCTTAAAAGATATGTGTTCTATCTCTCTTCTCTTACCATTATTGATTTCTTTAGTAAATCTATTCTCTTTCTTTATTTTCATTTCTTGATTATAACTATTATTTTATGATCTCCTTGGAGAGTATTGCAAGTAAATACTGAAGATTTCATGGGCTAGAAGAAGTCATTATATCAAAACAAAGTTTGTGACTAATCTCAGGATTCGGAGGGAGATTTGAATCTTGAAATACCATTGGAATTAGAACGAGAAGTTTGGTTCTCAAGTTTTGAGGTATGCATGTTAGTATTATCTTTAAATTATATTTAATGGCCAGGGTATGTTCAAAGCTATGATAGGCCTTCGACAAGCCTCTATCCTGGATGAAATACATGAACTTCAGGGACAAGATTGGAATTGTTAAGATAAGTTCTCTCAGTAAGAGGGAAAATTAATAAGATAATAATAGGGGTAGTCATTCTCTAGATTTAGGAAGAATGGCCCAAACTACTATTGAGGGAAACAATTCTCCCAATTCAGGAAGATCGGTCCTTAAGGCCCAGTTACTCAAAATAGTAGGTGACTTTTTGTGTTGGCCTAGTCACTCTATTAGAGTGGGTGCCTTTGTGAGGTTAGTTAATTGTTGAGTGAGGATTTTGTCCTAGAGTGAGCTCTATGATGTTAGGGCTCGACCAAGATATTGACAACCTTGTGATGAAAAATGATCCTTTAGCATTTGACCCTGTGGTTTGACGAGTTGAATAGGGTTTGGCCAACTTTGTGTAGTTGGAACATGGATGTTCCAGGAGGTTTAACCTTTGTGATGGAAAACATGTACTAGTATGTATACCATGAGGTTGACTCTTGAAGTGTCGACTAGAACATGGTGACTAGTTGTTATACGTTAGGCTAGGTAACCTGTATGATGGTACATAGAGTTGTTGTACCTTAGGATGGGTAGGTTGTATGATGGTACATAATATTGTTGTACCTTAGGCTGGGTAGCTTGTATAATGGTACATAGGGTTGGTACCCTGGTAGTAGCCTAGATGGTACTTAGATCCCTAAAAGATGTTGGGTTGATACGTTTGTAGTAGTCTATATGGTATCTATATCCTTGGAATAATATGTGCTGGTTTGATTCCTTGACCATAGCCTAGATCCTTAGATCAACATGCCTTTTAATTGGTGTCTTCGTAGTAGCCTAGATAACACCTAGAATCTTGGGGTAGCATGTCTGTTGGGTTGGGACCTTGGCTGTAAGGAAAGAGCTTTTATCATTGTGACCTTGGTCAAAGAAAGTCATAGAGGCAGCTCAGATGAGTAGGTTCCTCTGAATATCATGCTCAAATCTCTTTAGAGAGTTTGCTTGGTCTTAGGCATAGGATGAGGCCTTTGGAGTTTCACCTAGACTCTGTATGGAGACTAGTTGTTTGATGGCGAACCATGATCATGTATCTACATGTATTAACTATGTTGTAGTACCATTGGTTAGGGATTTTAACCTAGTTAATGGTATTATGAAGTATGTAACCTTTTTTTTATAGAAATTATGCAACAAAGAATATCTAAATAGTCATTATGAATACCTCCCTAGTTAAGAGGGAGTGTTAGAAACTGTAACTAGGATTGGTCTTCATAATTGCATGAAGAATTAATTTATTTGAGCGAAGAAATTGAGTTTGTAATATGTCCCATTTGGACATTTGAAATGAAAGAAAAGTTGATTTTTTGTAAAAATTATTTGTCTTCCAAATTATCAAGTCGTCACTCTTGGATGACAAGTCGACTCTATTTAAGGAGCCACCTTTTCATATGTGGAATCAACTATATATTGGTGTTCATGCTCCTCCATTTTGGAAATAAATTAGTATATCTTATGTGGTGAATTCATGGAACATATGTGATAGAAAAATGAGGTTTTTTGAGGCCTAGGATGCAAGCTATTTGTGGAAATATGTGCGCTATCTATACCATACTTTTGAGGAGAATGCAAGATATATATACTATTCTTCTGTGATAGAATACAAGATTTTGTGGTGGTTCTCTATGATGGAAAGTGAGCTCCTATGGTGGATTCCTGTGATGGAATGTGAGCACCTACAATCGTATCTATGTGATGGCATATAAGCTCTGTGATGTATCATCCCATGAAAATATCTCAGCATGTGCTTGGAAGCAACCCAATGTGCATGTAGAGGTTCAATAATGAATTGGCTTAAAGTGTTAACTGAAAAACATATGTTTGGGCATGTGTTCACTAGGAACATCAATTCCCCAATCAAGTATCAATACTCAAAGGGGTTCACCAAGTCAAGTCCAACAACATTTCCATATAATTTTTTGAAGTTCATCTCCATTGTGTGGACATGGACTTGCATTCTACCCTTTCAAATCTTTCCAATAGCTTCATTGCATATTTTTCTTGAGAAAGGAATATCTCACTGAGTTTTTTCCACACCTCTAATCCTAGGAAGCAATGCATCAAGTCAAGGTCCATCATCTTAAACTTAGAGGCCACCTCCCTCGTGCGCTTGAGTATCAGAGGCTCACTACCTGTCAAGAATAAATCGTCAACATATAAAACCAAAATAAAGGGCATACCTTGGCTCACTTGAAAGTAGAGGTTTGGTTAAGCACTGCTTCTTGTAAATCAAAGATTCCCTAGGTAATTGCCAATGTAGGCATACAAGGATCTAGGCATACTACAAGAAGAAGTATATGTTGAGTAGGCTCAGGTATTTGAAGTGAAGAATAGGAAAACTCATGTTTTAAGGTTGAAGATATATATGTGTGTGTGTGTGTGTGTGCGTGCCTAGATCCTTGTATGCCTACATTGAAAGTTGCGTGTGTGTGTGTGTGTGTGTGTGTGTGTGTGCCTAGATCCTTGTATGCCTACATTGACAGTTACCTAGGGAATCTTGGATTTACAAGAATCATTGCTTACCTGAACCTCACTTGAGTATCTATAGATATTTCTTCAACCTAAAAACATGAGTTTTCCTATCCTTCACTTCAAATACCTAAGGCTACTCAACATATACTTATTCCTGTAGTATGCCACGAAGAAACATTGTTGTTAAGTCCATCTGGTGAAGGGTCCATCCTTGACTTGCGACAAGTGAAATAATAGAAAAATAGTAGTGTATAAGGCAACTGTACAAAGATGTCATCATAATATTCTCCCTCTTTCTAGAAGAAACGTCTAGCCACGAACCTCAATTTCTACTTCTCAATGCTTCCATCAAATCCATGCTTGATCTTGTATAGCCATTTCTAAGTCACAACAAATTTTCCTTTAGGTCTCAAAGCAACGTACCATACATTATTCTTCATAATAAACTCACACTCTTTGGCCATGGCATCCTTCCAAAATTTATCTTTCACCGCATCTTCAAAAGTGGGTGGCTCATCCTAAATGATTGAGCTCATAGCTACAACGTACCCCTGGTATTGGCATGGCTTCTTTCTTTCTCTAAAGGTGCCTCTGGCAACAACATGCTTCTTATCATGTTGTAATGTATAATGAATCCAAAGTGGTCTCTTCCTAGCAAGGGATCATATGGAGGGGGATTTAAGTGTTCCATAGGCTCATAGGGATCATCAACAATATCTTTTTCAAATTTTGACACATAAGAAACTTCTAGTAGGCCCATGTCATCATATTTCTTATCAGAAGGAAGCAAAGGAATGTCCCTTTATTTTCCAAGGGAAACATCTTCATCAAGGTTACATCCTTGCTAAACTAGATTTTCCTTTGACCAGATATATATATTTTAAAGGCTTTATATTTTTCCAGTGTGTTCCTTTTGTCCTTCAACACATGAAATTACAAAGGGTATCCAAATATATTTTGATGATCAATATCGAGCTTCACACCTATAAACACTTATTCAAGATTTTTCTTACCAAGGCTTGATGAGGAACCCTATTTTGAACATAAACTGTTGTATTTGTAGCTTCTCCCCAAATGAACTTCGAAAACTTTTGGTCATGCAACATGGATCTGGAAACTTCCATGATATACCTATTCTATCTTTCAGCTACACCATTATGCTCAGGATTATATGGTACAATAGTCTCTTTCTTGATTCCATCCTCGTAAAAGTCAACAAAATCATTTGAGGTATATTCTCCACCATTGTTGGACCTAAATAATTTGAGTCTCTTCCATGTTTGATTTTTTATCATTTCCTTGAAGTCCTTGAACATGTCAAAGTCTTCATCCTTGTGTTTTAAATAGAATATCCACGTTTTCCTGAAGAAGTCATCAATAAGGATTTTGTAGTAGATATGGCCACTAAGGGAGTGCATTGACATTGATCCACATAGATCAAAGTGGATGAGTTGTAGGATATCATTGTAATTGTTTTCGCAGGAGGGGAATGGTCTCCTTGTCTTCTTTCCACTGACACATTATGGACATACTCCATTATGACTAGCTTGTACATCAAGCATCCCAAAAACCAACTTTCTTACTTTAGGCAAGGCGTCATAACGTAGATGTGCCAACCTTCAGTGCCATAACTCACTTTGATGATTAATATTGTGGACCATAGTTCATAATGGTCTTTGATTGACTCTACAGTTTCCTTCAATTCTAGATCCCAAAGTAGCATCGCTCATGTGAGATTCCATAGACTAAGAGAGGACCTTTACTCTTATGAAGGAAACTCTCATCCCTTTGTCTTCCAAGGCATATATATATACCAAGTTCTTCTTTAATACTAGAACAAACATAACATCACGAAGAAGAACAAATTCCCTAGAGTCTAAAAGAAATTTGACGGGATCAAATCCCTTCACAAGATATGCAAATTTGTCCCCAAGAATGATCTTTAGATTTTTCTCCATCTCATCGAAATTTGAGAGGAGTTCCTTGTACCTAGAGAAATGTCTATAAGCCCCACTATCTACCAACCAACTAGAAAGGGTATAAATAAGAATATATTCATATTGTGAAACAAAAATATTGTTTTCATACCTTGAGTTCCTTGATCTCTTTTGTAGATGATAACCTTCTTCACGATAATCAAGAGAATATATTATTTTTATATCATCTCTCATTCGTTTATCATAATATATTCTTCTATCACTAATCCTATTGTTGTTGAAGCCACAATTATACCTTGGAGCATGTCTCTTTTCCGGATAGTCTCAGGCATAGTGACCATGCTTGTGGCAATTGAAGTATTCAACTTGAGGCCTATCTTTTCTATAACTTCTCTTGGATTCCTTGGATTCAGGAGAATAATTCCTTGGATTAAATGGTCTCCCTATATATTTCATCTTCTTGGATTGAACAAAAAATGTAAAGGGATCTCCTTCTTTATGCTTTTGAATCCTTCCTCTAGAAATCATTCAGTTTCTTCTTCAGTACATTTACCAACGATCTCATTAAAAATCATAGACTTGTCATTGTTTCTTATTGAAGTGATGAAGGTTTCCCAAATAGGAGGAAGACCTTGAAGAGTGCCCAACACCAACTCTCTATCAGATATGGGCTCACTAGTAGTTTGTAATTGATCCCTTAGTTAGGATACCCCCATGACATAAGACTGCACAAATTCCCCCTTTTTTCATTTTCAATCCCTTGAGTTTATTATTCAAGGAGAGGATATGATTCAAGTTCTTGACCTCATACATCCAAACCAACTTATCATATATGTCTTTAGACATCTTCAATTTTCCAACATAAACAAGCAAATTATCTTGCAAGGAATTAATATGAATTTTATTAGCTTTGATATCATATTTCTTATACTTGGAACTGGTAGCAGTAGGAGCATTCTACGGTGGCTCAAGAACTTTTCCTTACACATATTCCAAGACATCATTTTCATCCAATATCACTTCCAACCTAATCCGCTAAGCAAAAAAAAATTATGTCACCCAACTTCTCAGAATCCTTGAAGTAAGAGTTAGACATATTGACCAAGACACAAATTCTCCTTCAACTTCTTTGAAAGATGATTTCTCTTGTCCCTTGATTCCTTAGGTTTGTCTTCACCTTAGCTCTAATTCCATGTCAAATTTCCACTGTTCTACGATGTTACAACACTTTATCCCAATTATTTTCTTCAATTAGTAATCAATTTAATCATCCAATAAAAAATAGCAATTGTAGATAGAACAATAAATTCAATCAACAATATAAGACAATAAACATAAATAAGTGACATAAGATTTGGTCAAAGACCAAGGAAAAATCCGAAAAGAGTGAAATCCCTTTACAATTCTTCTTCATATTAGATTGTCATAAAATGTTCACCATAGAGATTGTCAAAGTCAATTCTTTGACCATCCAAGAGATCTACCAATCAATATCCAATAGATGAGCCTCAAAGTCAAAGGTGGTCAACAAGTCAAAGTCTGCAATTTTGTCTGATTCACAACAGTCCAATATGCCCTAACTAGTCCAAAAGTCAACAATCAAATTCCTCCAAAAGGGCTCAGTCAACAATCAAAATATTCAACCTTCCAAGAAGGTAAAACATCAGTCAAAACAACCTCAAACAACTTGGTCAAAGTAGAGAGAAGATCCTTGTGGTCAAACTTCAGATTTGATAGGTCAAATTCAATGGCCAACAACAATCAAAAGAGCCCAAAAAAACTTGGCCTCAAGAAATTGAAATTTTGTAATTAAAGGAGATAAAAAATCCATGTCAAACTTGGTCAACAAGCTGGTCAAACTGTCCCAAACATAAGTTAATGCATAATTTCAGAATTGTCTCTTTCCCTTTGCACGTGTGAGCTTAGACCTCTTAATTATAAACCTGTACAAACCAATCCAAAAAGGAGAGAGAAGAAGAAGATGCTTGATGTTATGTCCAAATGAGGTTGCCTTGACTTGTATTTATATGCTTCTTTGTAGATGCAATTTGTCCTTTAGGATGACTTGTACTTTTGTGCACATGGGGGTTTTCACATTAACAATATATTTTTCCTTGACCAAATTAAATTTTTCTAAGGGAAAAGAGGGTATTCTCTGGATGATTAAGGTTTTCCAAAGGAGGGCATTTGTCTGTGAGTTTCCAAATTAACAAGGGTTTTCTCCATAACCATAAGGTTTCTATTATTCAATCCTTTTGAGTTTTCTAGGGTTTACAAACTTATGATATTCAAATATTCAAAACCCTAGACTCAATTTATTAAAAAATCAATAATCATCCTAGGCTTCACCGTAAAGTGAAAACCTTTTTGCTAGGGTTTGCAAATGTCTAGCTAGGGTTTTTAACTTCAAACCCTAGAATTTTATGATTCCATTTTATGTTCCATTGTCCCAACATAATTGAGCTTTACTATTAATTTAGCCAAACAAACCCAAGTAGCCCACATGCATTGACTTCTAGTAAATCACTCACCTTACTTGAGTGAACTTTCAACCTTGAAAGAGGACTTGTAAATCACTCATCTTACTTGAGAAAACTTTCAACCTTAAAAGAGGACTCAACCTCTCCTTCATCAAGGTGAGATTTTGTTAGTAATCACATTTCCAAGGTTTCAACCATGCAAGGTGTTAATATCGTGCTTATTAATCATACATAACCTTGAAATTCTAATATACATATATCACTTCAACTTTTCAAATATTCTTGCAAGGTTTGTTCCTTATGCTGGTGACATGCTTGATAATTTATCAAACCATAGATCCACACTAATCTTGTCAATGTAAGATATATCACTATAGAATATAACATTGTTGACCTTGCATATTCATTGCTTTTTGTACTCACACATGTTCCTCATATCAAGTTGGTTTGTATGCTTTTAATTCATATGATTTCTTAGGTCTCCAACACTTCATCCTAACACTTGAGGCATTAGTCCTTCATTCAATGAGATAATCCTTGCACTGAGATTCGTCCCATCACATAAATTCATCCATGACAAAGAGACATATATTATATCTTCTCCTAAACGATTGCACAAAGGTGATTGAGGCTCTCGAACCTATGAATTTTTTGAGATGACTTCATTTTGGGGTCTAAGTTTTGGACTTATGAAATATGCTTTGAGGTCTATTGAAAACATATGTGTCAATAATTCCAAGAAGTAGGGTTCCTGTCACGAGGATAACGTTTTTCAAATCATTGTCATCATCGAGCTTCTAGTTTTATCATTGTAATCCCAAATATTGGAAATATTGTAAAGATGATTCTAATATGACTATTAAACCATGTAACAACATCTAGGTAAGCCTATGATTCTTCTCAAAGGGTTTTAGTCTAGGGATTTTTTAACCTCCCCAAATTATCTATGTTTGTAATCACAGATAATTGGCAGAGTTTTTCTCCCAAACATACCCCTAAGCTAGGGTGGAACTCATTGATGAGGTATTAGGTAAGTCCTAATGTTATCGAGTCAATGTATTTTTCATATTGGATCATGTGTTTTGTGACGCAGAATTGGGTTCGATCTAAGGGGTTGTATAATTTGCAAATTCACCTTCTATAAAATGTTTAACATAATGTTTTGATGTAAAAGTGTGTCTAGGGATAATTTAGTTCATGATTACTCGTAATTAGAAACCATGGCTAAATTATTATTTTATGACCCACTTAGAGGGTGGAAAATATTTATTCCCCTCTAGAGTCTTTTAATTAATTTTTCTGGCAAAAATTAAAAGAAAATAATTATCCAGAAAATTAATTAAATTAAGTTAAAGAATTAATTTGAGAGAAATTTAATTCTCTCCAAGTAGAAAATTATAAAAAAAAATTGTGGTTTCCAAAATAATTAATTTTCCGAGGTCATCCATAAAGGGAAAAATCAAAATTTTAAGAGAAATTGACCCTTTGGACCATGATGGTTAAGTCAAAGAAGATTGTTTGAGGGTAAAAGTTCAAAATATTATTTTTTGGACTAAGAAAAAAGGTATTAATGTGGAATTCAAAATTTTCCTCAAAATAAAGGAATAAAATTCAAATTTTGACCGACACCAAAGATTTTTTTCTCCATCAACTAAGGAGTTTGAATTCTTTTAAGAAAATCAACATATCAAATTATTTTGATGAGGATTAAGCCATGGATCAAGAAACTAGCCATTATTTTCCACTTGGAGGGGTTTGATCCTCTCATTATCTATATAAGGAGGCTATTGAGATCCTCATTGTATCATCATGTACTCATTAGAAAACTGAAGTTCATGGACCTTGAGGTGACCACATATTGTTTGGACACCAAACTTATCTAACATTTTTTGGTGCAGGGTCCTGGCTTGTACATTAAATAAAATTTATTTCTATCAATTACTTTCAAATTTCTACTTGGGATAAAAATATATATCTGCCATTAGAGCTTGTAATTTTATATTTGTAAATATTTTCTTGTAAATTATATTACTAACCCTTGTATACATCCAGAAAATTTTGTATATATCTAACATGGGTTGTCTATATCTAGTTTCTATGTGGTAGGATATTGTGTTTGAAGTCTATTTACAAGTGAAAACCCCATCAATCCGGAGGAGCTTAAAACAAATATTTGAAGATCTAATTTCTTGTACCAATATACAAACGTTTCAGGGTTTTTTTTTCTCCTTTCTTTTTGGCAGTGTTTTCATTTGGGCAAGGATTTTGTGGGGCTTCAAAGTGTATAGGACCTTAATTGGCCCCGATCTACAAAAAACATGTCTTGAAATTTGAACACTAGACTTGGAGGAAGGGCCGGTAGCCCTAGAGGGATAACTTTCTACAAAACTAGAGTTTTCTCAAGCATATATCTGATCCGAAGTTTTGAAGGTTGATCTACGGGTTAGAATTCAAGTTTTTGTGGCTCAAATTCATCAAGGATCATAAAGAATGGTTTCCATAAGGTTTTGGAGGATTTCCAAGCTATATCACTAGCTTTTATAGCCCTTCTAGGTAGGCCAGAAGGGTTGGAAGCCTATTTCATTAGTTAGATATGATCCATATTGCTTCTAACCTTGTTTTGCAGCCTTAAAATAATTTTGACCATGTTAAGCCCCTATACTACTAGTGCAACCCCTTATTGTTATTAGTACAACCCCCTTATCATATTGATGTACTCATGTAGTGCCCATATTGTTACTATCGTGCCCCATAGAAGCCCACTATTGTTATTATTGTGCCCTTACATTATTATTGTTATGTCGGCTCTGATTATGTTATGAGCCCTTAGACTCCTATATATAGAAAGGAGGTCTTTTCATGTGTATCATCCAAGAATTGTTCATTTATGTAATGTAAAGGAGGTTTCCCCCTCGAAGAGGCTGAATTCTAAGGCGTTGATCTATCTTTTCTATCTTTTCTTGAGCTGGTTTCATAACATTTGGTATCATCAAAGCTTTGGATTCTAGGGTTTCGCTGCTCCAAACAGGTCATCGTGGCATTTTTGCTATAACGTTTTTTCTGCGAAGTTTCAGAAGTCGAAAAAAAAAACCCATTTGAGGAGACATCACTCTGTAGCTCGGGTTTTAATTTCAGAGCTTTTCGCGCTATATTTGCGGAGATATGATCTGAGGAAGTTGGTATTTTTGCAGACTCTTAAATTACATTCCAAACAGGTGACCTGGGGAAAATCGTCATAACTTTCGCTCTGAGCATCAAATTGAAATTTTGTAAGAAGGTGCAGAAAGAAGATGGACTATAGTTTCTTGGATATATATTTCAAATCCAAAGGTCAAAACAAGGACATGTGGCATGTCATACAAGTTCACTCTACTGAATTAGTCTCTAATCAGGTCACTGTGGGCAATTTGGCATAGCTCTTCATTGGAGAATCCAATTGGGGTCAGATTGGTGGCATTGGAAAGAGGACACAGAGGACTACTACAGGTCGTAGTTTCAGAACTTAAAGATCTGAAAGTACAATACAGTCATTTCAAGATCAAGCTCCTAAAATCAATAAAAAGAAAGATGAGGAAGTTTGATGGCAAGGATTCGGTAAATTGGATACGTCAGATGGAGCAATATTTTGATCTACATGGTGTGCCACTGTTACAAAAGGTATGTATTGCATCTTCATATTTAGAACTGGATCAATTTTTATGGTATAAAGGGCTTTGTTCTCGTAAAAAACTTGTTACGTGGCCAATTTTCACGAAGGAAATGATAGCACATTATGAGGATACAAAGAGCAACACCTTCTTTAGAGCAACACCACAATAATTGGAAATAGTAAAAGGGCTTTGTTACATCTTGGAAAGTAAAATTATGGCAACAAGGAAGTCTACCCCACACAACTATAAAGATGGAAGTGTTGTTTCTCCTAGCCTTCCACAACCTACAAGGGTTACACCACAACAATTGGAAGAAAAAATAGAAAAAGGGATTTGTTACAATTGTGATAGCAAATGCACTAAAGGTCATAAGTGTGCTGAGAAGAAATTATTTTACATAGAATATGAAGAGGAGGAAGAAAAGGATCAAGAACCATCAAAACAAGAGGATATACACCAGGACCCCACCCCAGAGAAAGAAGAAATGAATCATACCATATCTTGTAAAGCATTGGCAAGAATTACCACTCCTCAAACTCTCAAGATAGAAGGACATATCAAGAAGAAAAAGGTGCAAGAAGTGAAAGATCACATAGAGAAAAAAAGAAATGAACCCAACCATATTTTGTAATTCATCGGTCAAAATTACCACTCCTCAAACTATCAAGATAGAAGGAAATATCAAGAATAAAAATGATCAAGAAGTGAAAGCTCACATCGTGCATTAAGAAATGAATCAGACCATATTTTGTAAAGGATTGGAAGAAATTACCACTCCTCAAACTCTAGAGATAGAAGGACATATCAAGAAGAAAAAGGTTCAAGCAGTGAAAGTTCACGTCGAGTATCAACAAGAAGTTCTCCAACTTTTAAAGGATAATGCCACTTTGGTGCAAAATCAAACGAAACAACAGGTAGATCAACATCATAGTGAAAAATGTTTTGTTATGAAACCAGCTCAAGAACAGATAGAAAAGATAGATCAACGCCTTAGAATTCAGCCTCTTTGAGGGGGAAACCTCCTTTGCATTACATAAATGAACAATTCTTGGATGATACAAATGAAAAGACCTCCTCTATATATATAGGAGTCTAAGGGGTCATAACATAATGAGTCGACATAACAATAATAATGTAAGGGCACAATAATAACAATAGTGGGCTTCTATGGTGCACAATAGTAACAATATGGGCACTACATGGGTACATCAATATAATAAGGGGGTTGTACTAATAACAATAAGGGGTTACACTAGTAGTATAGGGGCCTAACATGCCCCTCTCCTTCAAAAAGCGTTTTCCTCAACGCTTGAGTAGTTCTTGATGCTTCTGTATAAAATTCTTGTCCTCCCATGTGGAATCTTCAGC
>APFE030316859.1:33032-65069 GCA_000404065.3 Pinus taeda | reverse complement strand
CCCATATTGTTACTATTGTGCCCCATAGAAGCCCGCTATTGTTATTATTGTGCCCTTACATTATTATGGTTATATTGGCTTTGATTATATTATGACCCCTTAGACTCCTATATATAGAAAGGAGGTATTTTCATTTGTATCATCCAAGAATTGTTCATTTGTGTAATGTAAAGGAGGTTGCCCCCTCGAAGAGGCCGAATTCTAAGGCGTTCAACTATCTTTTCTATCTTTTTATGAGTTGGTTTCATATCAGACAAAGTATTTTGACTTGTTTACATCACTAGTTTGGCTTTCTAAATTTTTGGTTCGATTTAGGGCTTGAAAATTTATTATTTTGAGGGATAACATTTTTTTGTAGGCTTACAACCATCAAAGAAGGGTTATACAAGGGTTAATTTTCAATGAAGTATCATCCATGGCCTAAGAGCCCTAGGCGCTAGCCTTAAAGGCATTTGCAAGCCTGACCGCTAGCATTAGAGGGGCTTCTAGCCCTAGCTGCTAGCTCCAAGAGGGATGATTCATAATTTACAGGGGTTTTGAAGCTAATACATTTGTGTTGCAAGTCTTTGGAACGATGATCACCAGGTTTCAAGGGCCATTCCTCACTTGTGCCATTTTTCCCTAGTTGCAACCTTGGAAGGTTTTTTCTAGATTGGCCATGGGGTTTTTAGCGGCTAGTCCATCATATTTTAGACTGACATTTGTGGTTGCAGGTGTTTGGAAGCTCACAAAGTTCATTCAAGGCTAAAACTAGCCTCATTGGTGCCTTGAATAGCTAAATCAACCATTGGACCAAGGCCACTAGGCCTAAAGTGTTTCCTCTCTCCCAATCTCCTCTTTAATATGAACTATCATAAAATTCAGATCTAAAAATTTTAATTTCAGACCTTAATTTCAAGGAGAAACAAGCCTAAAGACACCATAAAACCATCACACATTAATCTCAAGAATTTTATAAGTGTTTTGGCTCTATTTTCCTGCATTTATGTGAATATCTTATTGATCTCATTATTAACAATTGGATAATATAAATATTCATAAGTCTGATATAAATTTAAGAGATCTGATTTAGAAGTTTCAGTGGTCTTTTCCTAGCCTAACTTATTGTTCTTGGCATTAAAAGTAATCTTTGTGCATTCACTTTTCTATATCTACTTTCAAGAGTTGATATTGACATATAATTAATTATCATCTATTGGATGACAAGCTACAACAATATGATGTTGCGATGGTAGTGGCATAATAATTTCCTAAACAACTTTAAAAAATCCTAAAAATAATCCTAAGAGGTCTAACAAACTAAGGAATATCAAGCATTGATTTAAGGGCTTATTCATCATTTTTTAAGTAATTTTTTGGGACTATTTTCATAGTGGCAAGTGGATGATCTGATTTGCACGAGTGTTTACTAAGATATGGTGCATCTCCTTAGTGTTCTTTAAATGATAAAGGCATTTATGCATTTGTCTCTCTTATGGTTTTGAGGATGAATGATCCGAATAGAAAATGGCATCAACCCATGGTATTCTTCCACCCATGTTATTCATCCACCCACATAATTTACCCATGGTATTGTAAGTGACATCCACCCATGGTATTCATTCATCCATGGTGTTTTCCCATGGTATTGTGACATCCACCCATGGTATTCATTCACCCATGGAATTGACCCGTGGTATTGTGACATCCACCCATGGTATTCATTCACCCATGGAATTGACCCGTGGTATTGTGACATCCACCCATTGTATTCATTCACCCATGGAATTGAATTGTGGTATTGGAACTAAAAAAGACTATAAATAACAAGTCGCATTTTGTAAAAGGACAGATTCTCCACCACAATGTAGTCCTTACAGTATTATCTGTTTTAAAAAAAAGGTTTCTTTGTGGGTTTATTTATTGTGTGTTCTGTCATTTTCTCTCTAGCATTACCATTCTTCAGATCTTGGGGGCCTCCCCCACAAGATCCATTTCAATCTTTTAGATCTTGGGGGCCTTCCCCCAAGATCTGGATCAGCGGTATCAGAGCAGGTTATGATTCCATGGGAATGAGGGTTTGATGCATATTTCAGTTTCAAATTTTGCAGCAATTCAACAAACTTCAGGAATGTGCTACGTCCCCCACAGAACATTTTCTTGGGCCAAGCGGGAAGAATTTTTCCTTTTTCATTTTTTTTTGCAGGAATGTTTTTGGGCGGCGAGTTTGAAAATCAGATCTGAACTTTTTGGTGAAAATTTTACAAAAAAAAATTGATCTAGATTCCTTGTGAAAAAATACCCAGATTAAAAAAAAAAATCGTCCAAATTGAAGTTTGAATGAGGGAGATATCGTTGATTTAAAATCAGCTATGTTGCAGAAATGTTTCTGATGAAAATGCATGGACGACGACTCTCCTATATTTTTTTTTTGAAATTTTGGTTCATAATTTCATAAATGTGATTGTAGATCTGATCTTCTCTTGAAAAATCTCTCAATTTCAAAAAAAAAAGGTCGAATTAGAGTTCGGATGTGGGAGATATAATTGATTTAAAATAAGCTATTTTTATTTTTATTTTTATTTTTTTATTTTTTATTTTATTTTTTATTTTTATTTATTATATTTATTATTTATTTATTTATTGTTTATTTATTTATTTATTTATTTTTATTTGTTAATTTTTTAGAATTTTTGTGATAGCGGAAAAGTTGCAGCTCGAATCTGAGATTCTAGAGTGTCAAGGTAAGGATTTCCAACATATGGAAAGATGCAAAATGGTCCTTTTGTTTCCAAAAACAGGTTATAATAAATATTCAGAGTTATATTGAGCGATTTATGTCCATTTTAATTCTGGAGCAGCATTCAGAGCGGGTTCCCTTTGGAGACGTGCCCTCCCACTCCGCTTTAATAGGCACCTACTTCACATTCATCAGTTTCATCATAACATCATTCATCTTGGGTTCTTTGGAGATGTTTCCTCCCACCTTAGGCTATGTAGGCACCTGCTACTTCATCAACAACCAACATCACGGTTATGGGTCAACTGCACAAAATCCTTGTCATCGAAGTCCATTTGCTAAGCCGCACGCTATTAGCTATCACAGTTGGTCACAAACATTATAGGGTATCTCTATCCTCATATCTTCGTTTGTCATGGTTATGGGTCATTCACAAACCCACACTTCATCGAAATCCATTTGCTAGGCCGCACACTGTCAGTATCATTGTTGGTCACAAGCATTACAGGGTATCTCTATCCTCGGATCTTCATTCATCATGGTTATGGGTCATACAAAAAGCCACACTTCATTGACGTCCATTTGCTAGGCCGCATACTGTCAATATCATAGTTGGTCACACACATTACAAGGTATCTCTATCCTTGGACTTTCGTTCATCATGGTTATGGGTTAACCACATAAAACCCTTCTCTTTAGTGGCTCTTCATATTCAAAAAAGGCTTCACAGGAGGGAACTTCACACAATGGTGACCATTGCTTCTTAAGGAGGGAGGAATGATTCCAATAGAAAATGGCGTCAACCCATGGTATTCATCCACCCATGGAATTTACCCATGGTATTGTAAGTGACATCCACCCATGGTATTCATTCACCCATGGTATTTTCCCATGGTATTGTGACATCCACCCATGGTATTCATTCACCCATGGAATTTACCCGTGGTATTGTGACATCCACCCATTGTATTCATTCACCCATGGAATTGAATTGTGGTATTGGAACTTCTTAAATTTTAGGTATGTTAAATGCTAGAGAAATTTATTTCAATTTCTTTTCCACATTAGCAATCACATCAGCATAAAATAAACTGTAGATAGAACATAAATATAAACCGCAGAAGACAAGCCAAGACAAGAGGACACAAGATGTGGCGCTAGCTAGGGACAAACCCCAATGTGGGGAAACCCTTGATCAATTCTTCTTTTATGTTCTTCAAAGTTCAACAGAGAAAGTGAGAGAGATAGTACATTTACAATAGAAGTCAATCACTTTGACTTTTGATATCGGCATGAAATCAGTTGAAGACATATTGCTTCAACTGATACTTTAAGGTGACTCGTTCACCTATCATAGTGCTACATCTCGTCTATTTGCTGCACATTATCATGTGACACCTTGCTATACTGTCACATGTGTTGAACCTTGATGATTGTGCTGCTCTCATCTTCATGTTCCTCATCATACTGCATCTTCCATGATCTTATTCATCATCAAGCTGCCCATGCTCATGATCTCATTCATCATTATGCTGCCCATGCTCATATCATCATGCATCATTGTGCTACCCATGCTCATATCATCATGCTGCTTATTATGCTGCCTTCCTTCGGAGATAGATGCTCCGGCTGTTTCGACAGTTCCCAGTAGTTATGGCTTTTCCGCAGGGAAAATTTTAAGAACCACCCTAAATTTATATGTATAATAAATGGGCGAATCCCCATGATACATAGGAAAAATGGGAGGTGATTTTATCACTAATATAATATATATATATATTTTAATATATATATATATTTGGCGAATCTCTCACCAGATTATATTATCTTGTAAAGCCATGGCGAATCTTTCACTTAATTATAAAATCTTGTAAGATCTTGGAAAATCTTTCACTGAATAATAAAACATTGTGAAGTCTTGGAAAATTTTTTGTTAAATTATGAAACCTTATATGATAATAATAAAACATATTCATTAAACCGTAATATACTAACATACATGTTTAGAAAAAAGAATCATAATTTTCACTTCCTACAAACAATGTTGCAAGTTTTAGTGGCCATGTTTGTCATGGTAGGAGAGATTAATGTTTTCTCTACCACTTTTGTCAAGCTACCACTTTTGCCAATCTATCAAATTTCTTTCTTATTCCATAGACTCCAACTCTAAGATAATAATAAAAAAAAAAACACATCAAGTTTGTTTACCCCAACACGCCAACAAGTAGCAAGCCCCAACTATATAATATAATGAAGTAGTAGGTATCCCAAAGGCCTGAAGAGGATCTAATGGAAAGAAGTGACGGTTGTCAGAAGCCTTCCAATCAATATATAAATATATAAATGTAGATTTATTATTATTTTAATTGGAAATCTTCAATTAAATAATAAAATCTAATTACGTCTCTCCCAATCTAAATTTCTTATTAGCATAATTCAACTACCGTTCATACCATTTTTAAACAGCATTGTAACAGTGTGGATTAATTCCTTTTGGTGACAATCTCTGCCTTTTAGAAATCATGGTTGATGTGCACCAACCTATAGATAATTAACGACAAACTTAAGCCATGCAGAGAAGATGAAAGGTTGTACAAACCAACATATTTTTCAAACAACTAATCCAAGATCAGTACCTTAACTTTTTCATGAAGATATCATATTGAGAATGTTTGAAAAATGGTGGGAAATCTGGGCAGCGAATATTTCTCTTCTGCAAGGGTGATGCGGAAAGAGTTAAGATTTCATTGTTCTGAATTTTTTTTGTTAAATCAGAAAATCCAATATTAATGGAGATATCGATATTTTTTACTAAATTTTGTGAAGTGACTAAATGTAGCTTTAACCATTCACCTTAAGATTTTTTTTACAATATAATTCCCTAAGTCTATTTAATATCTTCATTATCATAAAAACCAACCTATATCCATCTTAACTCCACATCTACCACTCTTAGAGGGATGAAATCTTTTTCCCTCCCAAAACTTGGTTGACCCGTTAATTAGATGGATCTAAGTTATAGAATTTCCCCTTTAAATGTCTATGCTCACATGATTACCATGGTATTACCTGGTCAATACCATGGGTTATCATAAACCTGGAGCTTAAAACTACTATTAGTAATTTTATAAAAATATAAAATAATAATTTGATTTTTATTTTTAACAGTTAAAATGTTGTGACATTAAATTACAAGATCCATTTTTACTCTTGATCTACCAAGCCCCGAGAGGGATCAAATATTTTTTCGCTCTATGTTAGTTTACATATCACGATATTTGATCCAGAGTAAAGATGGATCTATGCTAGTTTAATTCCCCCCTTTAAATAGACTGCATTCCATGTGAATACCATGGGTCAATACCATGTGCCATCTTTATTTTCATTAATACTAATATTAGGGTTAATAATGTTTTTTTTCATGGTATTAATAATAATTTGGCCCATGGTATTTATGGACTAAATATAAAAAGAGGTTTTATTTATTTACCATATGTCTAGTTTATTTGTATTTTTATTTATTTACCATACTTTGGAGTAAGTATAAAAAGAGCTTTTATTTATTTACCATACCTCCACTATATTTATATTTTTATTTATAACTATCATAAATACATTCTCTTGAAAATGAGGACAAATGGAAGATTGTAACTCCTAATTTCAAGGGCTCAATTTACTTTTTTAACCCTCTCCCTTAAAATAATGTGGGCTAACCTCCATACCTAATTTTTTTAAAAATAAATTTGAGGTGATTTGTAACAATGGACTATGATACAAAATGTTCGCCCAATAAAAATATAAAACCCCTTAATTTAGCCCAAGGGTGAAAATTTTCCCCCAAAAATTTCCATGCTTTTCCAGCAGTTTCGATAGTTCCGGCATTTCCGGCTTTTCCAACTTTTCCGGATTTTCCAGCTTTTCTGGCTTTTCCAGTATTTCCGGCTTTTCCGGTGTTTCTGGCTTTTCAAGAAGTTCCGTCTTTTCCGACAGTTCTGGCTTTTTCGGCTTTTTCGGCTTTTTTGGATTTTCTAGTATTTCTGGATTTTCCGGCGTTTTTGGCTTTTCCGGCAGCTCCAGCTTTTCCGGCAGTTCCAGCTTTTCCGACAGTTCTGTCTTTTTCAGCTTTTCCAGTAGTTTCGTCTTTTCTGGCTTTTCCGGCTATTCTGGCTTTTCCAGCAGTTCCAGCTTTTCCAGCTTTTCCGGCAATTCCAACTTTTCCTTAGGATCTCTCCTCCTACTAAAACCCAAAGACAAGTAGAGAGAAGAAGAGATCCAGGTGTGTGTAGAAATGACTTGAAGTCCTCTTCTATTTATACTAAAATGTAGAGGTTGAGTGAACATGACTATGGGGCTTCTGAGCCTACATAAGTCGCTGACTAACTTAACAATTTGTCCATAACATAAATAAATTCACAACTTCATAAATACTTATCGGAATCAGATGATCTTTAGATCAATCCTACACCTCTCAATGATAGGGGTCCAATAAAAATATCAGTTTCCATAAATAATATGACCCACATGGAGTTTGACCCTAGTTTGCCAATTTTAACACTGCCTCTCAACTAGGGAGAACTCCATCCGCTGATCCATATGTCCAATTGTACTATCTCTGCTATCAGTGCCCTGCACTGCTCTGCTCAACTGTACTGGCTTTGCTTAGCTCTTCTCTGCTCTGCTCAGCTCTGCTGGCTCTGCTCTGCTCAACTTAGCTCTGCTGAACCATGAAGAAGAAGAATTGATCGAGAATGTGTCATACCATTCTCCATTGACCTGAAGTCAGTCTCAGAGTGTGTACCACTGGTCCCAGACCAGTCCTCAACTGACCCGAAGTTAGTGTCTTAGTAGGTACAACTCCTACCACTGGTCCCAGATCAGTACTCTACTGACTCAAAGTCAGTCTCAGAGTATGTACCACTGGTCCCAGACCAATCCTCAATCGACCCGAAGTTAGTGTCATAGTGGGTGTAACTCCTACCACTGGTCCCATACCAGTAGCATTGATCCCAGATCAATGAAGTTCATCCTAGCATCGGCAGTATGGTAGATACAATGATGCGTCCATCGGTACTACTATGGTCCCTATCCTCATTTCCCTGCTCATTAATCAGATGAGAGGTACTTCCCATACTCCGAGACTGCATGGGTAGGATGCCTCGACAGGAGAACTTAATAAATCTTGTCCTCACAGGAGAACTAATCATTCTGCTACACAATCTCCATGGAGAACACATCATCCAGGCCTCACAGGAGAACTAATCATCCTGCTACACAATCGTCATGGAGAACACATCATCCAGACCTCACAGGAAAAATAATCATCCTGCTACACAATCATCATGGAGAACACATCATCCAGACCTCACAGGAGAATTAATCATCCTGCTACACAATTGTCATGGAGAACACATCATCCAAACCTCACAGGAGAATTAATCATCCTGCTACACAATCGTCATGGAGAAAACATCATCCAAACCTCACAAGAGAATTAATCATCTTGCTACACAGGAGAGAAAATCATCCTATCCCACAAGAGAACGAATCATCTTGTTCATAGGAGAGTGAATCATCCTGTCCACAGGAGAGGGAATCATCCTATCCTACAAGAGAGCGAATCATCTTGTCCCACAAGAGAGCGAATCATCTTGTCCATAGCAGAGCGAATCATCCTGTCCACAGGAAAGCGAATCATCCTGTCCCAGTGCGTACCACCAGGGGAGGGTGAGTCACCCTATGGTCGTATGTTGCTCCAGTAAGAACCACAAGCCCCTAGAGCTCCTAGAGCTCAATGTATACAACATGCAGGACCCTTGTACAAGGGTCTCTTGATGACTCCAAGTCATTTGGGAAAATCACAGATTTGATCTTTCCCCCGGGGCTTAGACAAAGTGTAGTGACCTGTACATCACCTCATAGCGATGGATCTTCCTTGCTCATAGACTTACCATATCCCAGATAAGGTAGTATTTGATGTCTATCTGCTAGCGTCGAATACGGGATTCCTCAATAATCGAATCCCACCTCTGGTTGTCACAGAGAATTACAATGGTACAAACAGTTCACTTGAAGAGCTTCCCCAACCAGGCAGCTTCATACGAGATCATACTCATAGATACGTATTCAGTCTCAGCGGTGCTTATAACAACCGACTTTTGCTTCCGCTCATCCATGATATCGAAGCAGAATCCAAAGAGAAATAACACTAAGAAGTGCTCTAGTGATCCTCCACACTGCCTACCCAATCAGCATTTGAATAATCATGCAGTTTCATATTTCCGGTAGTGTATCTCAATCCATGAGAGATTGTGTCCCGAAGACATCTCAGAAGATTCTTGGCACCAATCTAGTGAGGTTCAACCAAATATGAGCTCACCATGCTAACTACAAAACATATGTCTGGACGAAAGTCCACCAAGAACATCAACGTGAATGAGTTTATGAGATTCAGAGTCATTTCCCAAATCTGGTTCGCCATCACTACCATATAACTTTTGAAAGTTAAGATCCTGGAGGTAGTCACAGGCTTGCAGCTCACCATTCCACATCTGGAATCCAACTCCCTCTTACTTTTGCAAATGAGAGGGTCTGCACCTGTTAGAAGTAGGTCATCCTCATAAGGTGCTGGTATGAGAGGTCTATCATCCACAACCTTCAGATGGTTTGGATCCATTTCACTCCTAGTGAATCTCAGCTTTATTAGACAACTATCGATCCTCTCATACTATGCCCGGCATGTTTTGCTTCAAGCCATAGAGGGATTTCTTCCACCTGCATATGCAAGATTCCCAACTATCAATCTCAGACCCCTTGGGTTGTTCCAGACTTGTAAATTGCTACATGAGGGGAATGGTCCCCTTGTAAGATTTTCCTTCAATACATCTTAGACATGTACTTTCATGCTCCTTTTGAATTTAGGCATCCTTGTCACCATCTGACTCACAGACCTTCGGTGCTACGTGACAATGGACATGGTCCCTAGTGGACTTCCTACAATTTGATACAACCCTGAACTTAAAAACATCGTTAAAAATTTTATTTCCAAACATGTACCTTTCCTTCGATGAGTGCCACCCTGAAACCTTTGACTTCCATTTCTGAGATGGACACTAGGTTTTTCTTGTGATCAGGTACATAAAAGTGATTTAGGGTTCCTTGATTTCTTTGAAGAGTCGACGATTTCCTTGATGGCCTGCATTACCTTCGGACACTCCTTCGCATAACGGTTGAACTTATTACAACCAAGGAATCTACCTTTCCTTCTGCCCTTAGATTCGAACTTCCCCATGAAGTGATCTTTAGATGGGCCATCAGAAACTTCCGCTACGCCATTCTGATAATATTTTCTACTTCGAATTCACTCTTTGTGAACTTAGAAGAGATATGTGGAACCCATTGATCCTTTTGTCTTGTCCTTATTGCCTTTGGTGATTGCTCTTTCACTCTTGCTTGGCCATTGTCTTCACTTCAACTCTGATTCCATGTTAAATTTTAGGTATGTTCAATGCTAGAGAAATTTATTTCAATTTCTTTTCTACAGTAGCAATCACATCAACATAAAGTAAATTGTAGATAGAACATAAATATAAATCGCAGAAGACAAGCCAAGACAAGAGGACAGAAGATGTGGCACTAGCCACGGACAAACCCCAATGTGGGCAAGCCCTTGATCAATTCTTCTTTTATGTTCTTCAAAGTTCAGTAGAGAAAGTGAGAGAGATAGTACATTTATAATAGAAGTCAATCACTTTGACTTTTGATATCAGCATGAGACTAGTTGAAGACATATTGCTTCAACTGATTCTCTAAGGTGAATCGTTCACCTATCATAGTGCTGCATCTCATCTATTTGCTGCACATTACTGTGTGACACCTTGTTGTACTATCACATATACTGAACCTTGATAACTGAGCTACTCTCATCTTCATGCTGCTCATCATGCTACATCTTCCATGGTCTCATTCATCATCAAGTTGCCCATGCTCATGATCTCATTCATCATTATGTTGCCCATGCTCATATCATCATGCATCATTATGTTGCCCATGCTCATATCATCATGCTGCTTATTATGCTGCCCATGATATCATACATCATGTTGCCTTCCTTCGGAGACAGATGCTCCGGTTGTTTCGGCAGTTCCCGGTAGTTCTGGCTTTTCCGGCAGTTCCAGCTTTTTTGGCAGTTCCGACAGTTCTGGCATTTCTGGCTTTTCCAGCTTTTCTGGCAGTTTCGACAGTTCTGGCATTTCCGACTTTTCTGGCTTTTCCGGTAGTTTCGACAGTTCTGGCATTTCCGACTTTTCTGGCTTCTCCGGCCGTTTCGACAGTTCCGGCATTTCCGAATTTTCTGGCTTTTCTGGCTTTTCCGGTATTTCCGGTTTTCCAGCGTTTCTGGCTTTTCCAATAGGTTTGGCTTTTCTGGCAGTTTCAGCTTTTGTGGCAGTTCTAGCAGTTTCGTATTTTTCGGCAATTATGGCAGTTTCGACTTTTCCAGCTTTTCCAGCTTTTTTGGCTTTTCTAGTATTTCCGGCTTTTCTGGCATTTCCGGCTTTTCCGACAGTTCCGACTTTTCCGATAGTTCCGACTTTTCTGGCAATTCCAAATTTTCCGGCTTTTCCAGCAGTTCTGGCTTTTCCAGCTTTTGCGACTTTTCTAGCTTTTTCGACAGTTCTAGCTTTTCTAGCTATTCCGGCTATTCTGGCTTTTCTGGCAGTTCCAGCTTTTCTGGCAGTTTCGGCTTTTTTGGCTTTTCTGGCAATTCTAGCTTTTCCGACTTTTCCTTAAGATCTCTCCTCCTACTAAAACCCAAAGACAAGTAGAGAGAGGAAGAGATCCAAGTGTGTGTAGAAATGACTTGAAGTCCTATTCTATTTATACTAAAACGTAGAGGTTGAATAGACATGATTGTTGGGCTTCTGAGCCTACATAAGTTGCTAGCCGACTTAACAATTTGTCCATAACATAAATAAATTCATAACTTCATAAATACTTTTCGAAATCGGATGATATTTAGATCAATCCTACACCTCTCAATGAGAGGGATCCAATAAAAATATCAGCTAACATAAATAATATGACCCACATGGATTTTGGCCCTAGTTGCCAATTTTAACAGAATTTAAAAAGACTATAAGTAACAAGTCACATTTTATAAAAAGACAAATTCTCCACCACAATGTAGTCCTTACAGTATTATCTGTTTTAATAAAAAAGTTTCTTTGTGGTTTTGTTTATTGGGCATTCTACTCTTTTTCTTCTGGCAATTTCAATTTTTCAGATCTTGGGGGCCTCCCCCCCAAGATCCATTTCAATCTTTTAGATCTTGAGGGCCTCCCCGCAAGATTCGGATCAATGAACTATTTCTCTTTCATACTAACTCTTGCACCATTGCATCTTTGCATTCTTGACATCTCATT
Source organism: Pinus taeda (assembly GCA_000404065.3). NCBI lineage: Eukaryota > Viridiplantae > Streptophyta > Pinopsida > Pinales > Pinaceae > Pinus > Pinus taeda. Next base: position 52,931 of record APFE030316859.1, on the reverse strand, counting down.
GCATTAGTTTTATTAAAAGATCATTGTTAGAAATCTCTTATTTCCTTATGCTTTCTCTTTATTGTGCTTAAGAGAAGTTTCATATTTCACTTGTATCTAATTGGCTTATAACATAGGTAATGAGAGGATATTGTCTCTAATTGATTGTTTTAATTATTGTGCTCTAAAGTTTATCTTGTGTGAGGAATCTAACAAGTATCTTGGATAAGTGAAATTTTTAATTGTGTTTTATTCAATTTCTCTTTAAGTGCTTCACCTAATTGTTCTCATATTGAATATCACTATAAGTGTTTGGAATCTCAAATAATTTGTCTTTTTGAAGCACTTTATAATCTCACTAAAGCGTTCACTCATATCTTGCATGTTCATTTTAGGACTAGAACTGCATTTAAAAATCTACCTCCAAACATAAGCTTGGTTGTAAGAAGATAGGACCACCTTCTTCAAGCAATTTGAGGACTGTAGAACCCCATCCATAGTTAACATAGGTGACCTTGCAGTTCTCTTGCGGGAAATATCATGTAGGAATGGAGACAACTAGGTGGTTAAAACTCCACGGGAGGTATCATTAATGAGGCATTAGCCTCCTTCCTTTGGAATTCTATCTAAAACTTGAGTTAGAAACTATTTCCAAAATAATTAAGAAGGATAAATATATATTAGGCATATAATTAAAAATAACCAAGAGCTTACATCTCACATAAATCTAGGTCCCACACTTCATATAGGATAGAATTTGCATATCGCAACAACTGTTCATCCAATTACTTGGAATTCTAATTGAAATTGTGTAAGTAATCAATTTTAAAGGCACTGGTCTCCAACTAAAAATTTCAATAAATCAAATCAAGTTGTACTTAATAATCTTACTTGCCTATAAATTTCAACCAAGTTGCTAGGCCATTCAGTTGTATCTCCTTTACTTGTTTGTCTACAACAATTAGTTCATCTATTCATCCATAGGGACTACCCCTCTAGTATGCAATTAAGAGACAACTTAAATTGAGAGGGCAGGGATCAAAGTGACAACCCCTGCCTTGAATGTTGTCGCATTGTGGTGTACAACTTGAGCAATGACAAGGTCTTTACAAAAATCAACTAAACTTAAGTCTTTCAATATTATTTTAGGTACATTTCTACCTTCTCTTAGGCTTATCGATCTCAAACCATATACTGGGGAAGTCAATATATCTTAGGATTGCTTATATGATGGCTGATATTCAATCTTTAGAAAAGATATTTCTTTCACACATATTCTTTAAAATTTATAGGGTTAGCTTTCTTGATGAATTAATACAACCATGAGGGATCAAAGAATATTGCCCATTTTTGCTAACAAGAATTATGTTACTAAAAATTCCACGACTCTGAACCTCTCTCCGTTCATTCTCTTAAATCATATTTAATTATATTGGCTTTAAATTGTGAGTAGAAGAGTAGGCACATACTTATCTTGTTTTAGATTGAGGGTCTATATATAATATATATATATATATATATATATATATATTTATATATATTGATTGTAACTCCAATCTTAACAAAACTTTGATTTCAAACATAAATTCATACCTTACAAACACCTTCTCTGGCTCTAACATTGATTGGGGAAGTTCAGATTGACTGAGACAGTTTGGATTGCTTTTCTGAGGTAGTTCAAGTTGCTTTGAATTTCCTTTTCTTTAGTCTTGAAGCCGTTTTTGAAATCCTTGAGATTGATGCAGGGGCCTTTTGATTATTTTGGACTAGGGATTCTCTATATATGTAAAAATGATTACGGTCTTTCCTTCTTCATTTTAGAGTGTGATACCAATGTTCCTTCATTTCACCAAAAGATCTGATTCTATGTTGATTTTTTGAGTGAAAAATATACTAGCACTTATTTATGAAACTTGATAATTACTTCCAATTGCGTAGATGATTATTTAACACTTCACTATATCATTAATTAATTACACATTTAGAAATCAACCATAAGAACAATAAAGTAGTAGAGGTCGCAATGCACAAGAGAGACACAAAATTTTTACCCTAGGAAAACCCACTTGGGGGAAAGCCCATCAAACTTCTTCTTAGAGAAATGTTTAGTTCAAATAGAGATACATCAAACTTAAATCCTATGGTCACACTAATAAATACATGATGCTTTCACGAGACCACCAACAAGATGTCAAGTCCAACATTTTTCACTTGTCCACAACATATCCACCTTGAGTAGTTTAGATAAGGTCTATAATGGAGGCTTCTTCTTCTCAGAAAAATATTAGATCATATCACACTATTATACCACTATCATATCATTGTCATACTAAGTGGAGGCTCAAACTTACACTGTAGAAACTTGGATCATGCCGCAGAGGCTTGAACCATATCACAAAAGCTTAGATCATATCATAGTAAGTCTTAGTTTTTTCCACAGAGAGAGAGGCTTGGACTAACCACAAATAGGCTCTGACTTATTCTATAGATAAGACTCAAAATAAACACAGATATACTCAAACTTCTTCCACAGATAACACTCAGATTGATCACAGAATCTCTAATCTCAAAGGAATTTCAGACCTACACCATAAACTTAGAATAAACACAAATGTATGCCTTAGTAAAATCCCGGGCTTCTTCTCTTAGTATTGGTTGAATTCTCTCAATCTCAACCTCCTTATCCTCTTAATTTCTTCTCTATAGATCATAATAGATGATGTCTTTTTGTGTGATCAAATGGTTCTTTTTGATGGAGAGCATGTCTCTTATTTATATGTACTAGAAGGGTATGAATGGGTGTCACTTGGAACTGAGACAACTTCATCACTATGGAGGATGACTTGACATATTGTGATCTAGGTGGATATTGATGGCCACCCTCCAATTCCACTTGGACCCCTTCTTTCAGTTTTTTAGTTTCCCTAATTGTAGCACAGTTTACTATTTTTAACAAATTTTCAGGTCCTGAACTTCCGGAGCCATTTTGAGGCCCTAAACAACGTTTTTTGGGAAAATTGGGAGAAACATGGGTCCATGGACTAATGTTTCTTATCCCAAAGTATTAGTCCTTGGATAGATCTTTCTAACAAGGTACTCTGCATGTCAAACGGAGATCGTATGCCAAAGTTACGACCCCAAGAAGTTGATGTACCAATTTACCCGAAACGGGGCCCATATTTTGGCGCTTCATCTTCTAGGGTTAGGTTTTTGGATGTTTAGGGTTTTCCATTGTTTCTCAACAATAAATAGGTCTTCGAGCCTGATTGTAAGACAGTTCAGAGGCATGTAGCCTCCACATCTCTTCTCAGAGATAATCTACCATCGCCTGAGCTAGTTTATTTCCATTTCTGTTTGTAAGCATATTTCAATATTCTCCATTAATGAAATGAAGTATTGTTTCTGCTGCATCTCTGTGTTTTTGTTTATTTCTGCACTTTATTGCATTCCTATTTAAATCTAGATTAGTGGTATCAAAGCAGTTTGCTCTTTCTCTGTTTTTCTTTGCATGTCCCCAATGAGGTCAGGATATAAGGAGTTAGAGCTTGAACTGGTCGAACCTTTGCAAGACCAGCCTCGCAAATCCCGACGGCCTCCCATGGTGGATGAAAAGAAATACGAGGGGGTAGGATATCCTATCAAAACCTTGCTTGAAGAGGCCCTCGAGCGACAAAGGAACACGATGATGGAGAACTTTGCCCAGATCCTTTAGCGTCTTCCCAAGGGCGACACATCTACTTTCAACAGCTACTCTGGAAGCACCATACCCTTTAAGGTACAAGTTAACTTTGAAATTCCCATATTTGAGGGTCAGATAGATGCAAAAGCTGTAGATAAATGGTTAAATCTACTAGAAGGTTATTTTTTTGGCCAGGAAAAGATTACTTTTGCTCTTCTCAAAGTTTCCCCCCATGTCAAAGACTAGTGGGAAACCTACTGCGAGCAGAAGGATGAAAGTACAGCCTTACTATTTTCAACTGCACCCTTCATTCTGGGCTACCATCAAGGAGAAATACTACCGTGTCGGAAGCTATGAGGATCAATACATAAGGTGGACCACGCTGCAGCAAGGAAGGGACCAAGACGTGTTGGAGTTTACCAATATTTTTCATACCCTTCGCACAAAGTTGGGTATCAAGGATTCAAAGTAGCATTTGGTGCTCAAATACTGCCGCTACTTGCACAGGTACATCCAGGACGAAATAGAATTCCTGAACATCTCCTTGCTTAGCACAACTTACTGATATGTCATGAAGATCGAGAAAAATTTTAAACAAAAGAAGCAAGACTTTGGATTTGCGAATCTAAAGCAAGGGAAAGGTGCCCTCAAACCATAGAACAAAGGACAAAGCCAAGGTGGGGTGGCCTAGGACAACCCGCCAAAGTCTCAAGCAAAGAACAGTGTTGCGAAGCCGAAAAAGGACACAGGAAAGTGGTGTGCGTTCCATAAGAGCTCCACTCACAACACAAGTGAGTGTCGGGCCAATCAGTCACTGATGGCTGAGCTAAAGGCTTCAGAATCAGATGCATGTTTTGACTCTGAGTTAGAACCCGACAAGGGGAATGACAAAGGGAAGCTGATTATCGATGTGGAGCCCAACACCACCGTTTCCACCACGAAGATCTAGAAGGAGGAACCCAAAGATCCAGAGGAGGAGGAGTGCCTCTTCCACTCCCAGATGTGGGTAAAGGGCTCCCTGCTACAACTCATTGTCAACAACGGGAGCCAAAAGAACCTCATTTCGGCAGAGGTCATGAAGCAGCTAGGCTTACCGACCACAATATATCCACAACCGTACAACATCAGGTGGCTTCACCAAGGACAGGATCTTCGTGTGAGCTAGCAATGTCGCCTTCCATAAAACATCAAGCCCCCTTCACAGATGAGGTATTGTGTGACGTTGCTCCCCTTGATGTCTGTGATGTATTATTAGGCCAATCATACTTGTGGAACCGACATGTTATGTATGAATAAAGGTCTTGTGCTATTATTGTTACTTTTGGCAATACGTTGTATAGGATACTGGAAGTAGCACTGCCTTCAGCCATCTCTTTGGTTACTGCAAAGCAATGCAATAAGCTCATTTCCAAAATAGGGATTTTTTTTTTCCTAATGATAAACTCTCAAGAAAATAAGAAGACATTGGCCATGACCTTCAGGCAGGGCCCCTCCGCACGAAAACTACAGATGAACAAGGTCGTGGAGGAGTACGAGGACATCTTCACCTCCCCCGTAGGGGTTCCTCTGCACTGTCAGTTCAAGGACTCCATCAACTTGACCCTAGGTGCACTGCTGCCCAATGGACCAATCTATCAATGCTCTGTTCTAGAGAATGATGAAATCAAGAGGCAAATTCAGGAACTGCTGCAGAAAGGTCACATTTGATCGAGTTCATCACCCTGTGGGAGCCCGATCGTGTTGGTACAAATGAAGGATGGGACTTGGAGACTCTGTATTGACTATCGAGTGCTGAAAAAGATCATTTTCTGGAATAGGGACCCGATCCCATGGATTGATGACCTTCTGGACCAACTGAAGGGGGCAAAATATTTCAACAAGATCGATTTGAAGTCAGGATATCACCAGGTACCAATAAAACCCTCCGATGTGTGGAAGACTGCCTTCAAAGCCAAGGAGGGCCTTTTCGAATGGTTGGTCATGCCTTTCAGGTTGACGAATGCTCCTGCAACCTTCATGAGGCTAATGGATGACATCTTGCGGCCATTCACCAACTCATTTGTAGTTGTATACTTAGATGACATCCTGATCTTCAGCCAAAGTTGGGAAGAGCACCTCCACTACATTCGACAGGTTCTCCAAACACTGCGGCAACATAAGTTATGTGCCAATTTGGAGAAATACACTTTTGGCATGACTCAGGTTCAGTATCTGGGATACATTATTGATGAATGTGGGGTGCATGTGGATCCAACCAAGATCGAAGTCATTCAGGATTGGCCATCTCCAACCACTATTATAGAGCTCGATAGCTTTCTGGGTCTCGCCAACTTCTACCGTAGGTTCGTGTTGGGATTTTCTCATATCACTTGGCCCTTGAGTCAAGTCACCTAGGGAGGGACAAAAGAAAAGTTCTTTTGGTTTGAACCTCAACAGAAGGCATTCAAAGAGTTGAAACATTGGCTCTGCTTGACACCAGTGCTCACATTACCAGACTTGCAACAACCATTTGAGATTGAGATGGATGCCTCTAACTATGCTATTGGGGCAGTCCTTACTCAACACGGGCATCTAGTGGCATATCACAGTGAGACTCTTTTAGACACAGTTCGGAAATATCCCACTTATGACAAAGAGATGTATTCCATTATACAGGCCTACTGACGATGGAAGCATTACATTTTGGGGAAGGAAACGGTCATTCACATAGACCACCGACCCCTACAGTTCATACAAACCCAAGGGAAGTTGTAGAATGATCACCATCAGAAGTGGTCCACATACCTGCAACAGTGCCATTTGAATATCAAGTATAAGAAGGGAAGCACTAATAATGTTGCAGATTGCCTCATTCGACCACTGATCATGGCAATAACCATCGTGCTCAACTCTTGTGGGCATAGGTCTTTTGATTAGCCACTACTCTACGAAAGCAACCCAGAATTCAGCCACACATTCCAGAAACTCTTGGAGGGTTAGCATGTTCCATATTTTCACCTCCAGGATGCCCTGTTATGCCACCTGGGTCACCTTTGTGTTCCTTTAAGTGAGTGTGCCAAGATTATTTGGGAAGCACACTATAGTTGGGCTGCTGGGCATTTCGAGGTCAAGAAAATGGTGGCAATACTGCAGAAGTATTTCTATTGGCTGAATCTTCAGTAGGATGTCGGGAAGTACATTAGATCTTGCACTGCTTGCACCATTGCCAAACTGACCATCAAGAAGCAAGGCCTCTATACCCCGCTGCCTACCCCTAGTTGACCTGGGGAATCCATCTCCATGGATTACATGTCAGGCCTTCCTTCTACTAAGCATGGAAATGACTGTGTTTTTGTGGTCATCGACAGGTTCTCAAAGATGGCCATTATGACGGCCTGCAAGAAGAATATCACAGCAGAAGCCACTGGTAAACTCTTCTTTGAATGAGTGTGGGTACACTTTGGGATCCCACAATCTATCATCTCAGATTGGGACAACAGGTTCCTCAGTATATTTTGGTCCAGTCTCTGGTCAATGCTGGACACCAAACTCACTAAGTCCGCAACCTTCCATCCCCAAACCGATGGCCAGACAGAGATTGTCAATAGGATGATCGTACACATTTTGTGCATATACAACTCAAAGCATCCATGCACATGGGATGAGAACCTCCCCTATGTTCAGCACAACTATAACCAGACTCTCCACAACTCGACTGGCCACAACCCTTTTCAAGTGGGCTTGGGTTTCCAGCCACTATGTCCCATTGATGTGGCCATGCCATTTGCAACTACTCAGGGAAATTCAGCCCATTTCCAATCCAAAACAGATAAGGCAAATAGCTTCATTGAGCACATCCAACATATCCTCCAGTATATCCATGACATTTTGGAGAAATCAAATGCCAAGTACAAGCAAAGACATGATCAACATCGGGTGCCACACAATTTTCAAGTGGGCGATAAATTCTAGTTGCATTTGCAAAAAGAACGCCTTATCGGAGCCTATCGGAAACATAGACCACTCCGATATGGTCCTTACACCATTACCAAGGCTATGGGAGACAATGCATTTGAGCTCAACATTCCCCCATTTCTTGGCCTGCACCCAGTGTTCAATGTGGACTACCTTCGGCCATATTTTCCACCATTACAAGACACATTTGACATTGCAGAACAACTCACACCAACAAAGTTAAATCCAGATTGCATGGAATAGGGTACAATTGAATGGTTCATGGACACGTAGATCAAGCACATTGACTAGCAGCAGATCCAACTATATCGAGTTGTCAAAGTAAGCCAACTCCTTCACCAAGGCAAGTGGCTCACCAGGGACCAAGTTTAGCAGAAGTTTCCTCATCTCATGGAGGAACCCAACGTAATGGGGACCATTGCTTCCTTGGGGGGGGGATGATCCAGGTGGATATTGGTCACCACTCACCAATTCCACTTGGACCCCTTCTTTTAGTTTTTCAGTTTGCTTAATTGTAGCACAATTTACCATTTTTAGTAGTTTTTCGAGTCTTGAACTTCCAAAGCTGTTTTGAGGCCCTAAACGATGTTTTTTGGGAAAACCCATTTTACTCATCCCAAAGTATTAGTCCTTAGAGAGATCTTTCTAACGAGGTATTGTGCACATCAAACGAAGATCGTATGCCAAAGTTACGACCCCGGGATGTTGATGTACCAATTTACCCAAAACAGGGCCCATAGTTTGGCGCTTCATCTTCTAGGGTTAGGTTTTTGGATGTTTAGAGTTTTCCATTGTTTCTCAACAATAAATAGGCCTTTGAGCCTCATTGTAAGACAATTCAGAGGCATGTAGCCGCCACATCTCTTCTAAGAGATAAGCTACCATCGCCCGAGCTAGTTTATTTCCATTTCAGTTTGTAACCATATTTTAGTATTCTCCATTAATGAAATGAGGTATTATTTCTGTTACATCTGTGTTTATGTTTATTTCTGCACTTTATTGCGTTCTTGTCTAAATCCGGATCATCTTGTGGTGTCTAAATTCCAAATTTAAAAATTCAAATTCCTACTTTTGAAAAGGTCATGAAGAACATTCCTTATAAATTATTCTTTTGATAAATCAATAAATAATTTTTCTTCTCTCACAAGCATGAAGAACATGTTAAATAAAATTTTCTTTTGTCACAAATATAATTTATATTTTTTCATTACAAGTACAAAATTATACATTATGAAGACCGCCCATAGCAACAAAATTCAAGAGTTGTGAGGTGGCGATTGACAGAAAATCCATCAATAGGTCAAGAGGACTAGTTTATTTAATGATCTCGTGGGAGTTGATACGTAGGAGGGAGAATGTGTAACACTTTATGGGTTGGGGACAACTCAATCAACTAATTCTATTGTTTCTTTTTCATTATATAAATATCGATGGGATATACGACCATCTTTGAGAAGGGTGAGTGCTTGATATTGGATTTGTGATGCCAAAGTCTAGAAGTGGGATGGAGTTGTGTCTGAGACTTCGATGCTTAGGGTTTTACCTTTCGAGGGATATGGATGGAGTTTGGGTAAACCTTTCAAGATGCATGAGGTGTGTGAGTACCAAACTAGATTCATATCCTCAAGTTGAAGAGTTTTGATCTTTGGGGCTCTGATATAAATCAATGGGGCTTTAAGCCTAGATTTGAAATTTAGGAAAGAAGAGCTTGAGAGTAGTCAAGTTTTTTCTCAGTGCTATGATGTAACTTTCGATACTTGTTAAGTGTTATATATAAGAGAAGGAAATAAATTTATACATAAATTATAAGCTATATAATTGAACTTAGCTTTGAGACAAAGTTTCTTGAAGAAAGGGTATATGTAATACCTCATGTTATAATAATAATAAAAACAAAAAAAAAGTGAAAATACAAAATATCATTCATAAAAATAAAACAATAAGAAATAAAGTGAAGTTCATAATAAATAAATAAAAGTAAAAAGAAAGTAAAATAGTAAAATAAGTAAGAGAAAATTATGGGAAAAAAAAAAGTTAAGAAAAACTTAAGATAAGAAACAAAAATTTCATGTTGACACATGGATTATTTGCATGAAGATTTTCCTTCCATTTTTTCAAACAAGATGCTTTATTTAATGGATGAGGAACATGCGAGAAATCATTTTCCTGGGAGAATTCTAGGAAAGAAGGAATTCACTGGCAAAGGTAGTTGATTGAGGGCTTAGGGGTGGCCAAATATAGAAATACATACTACAACTGAGCCCATGTTTGGGTGGAGAGTCATCCCCAATGCATTTGTTGTGGTTTGATGGACCAAAGAATGGGGTATTTAAATTCCATCTCTACATTGACGTAAGTTAATTGGGTTTTCATCTCACAAGTATGTTCTGATCACCCACTACAATAATGGATTATGTAATTATTGATGGGATATTCTCTATGTCAATGAGCTAACAACTTTAATTGTGTATATAATTTTTGAATAATTATGTTTGAATTTTAGGCCATTACAAGAATAGAAAGATGGAAGATGCACATATATCTTATAGCCATGAACATGAAATCAAAGTTTTTTCATATTACCCTGAGAAATGTAGAAATAGAGTCCAATGGACTTAGAAGTAGGGTGCAACTTGTGGAGCTACTCAAAGAAATGAGAGCTTGCAAAAATAAGTGTTGAGCTACCAAGAAGACAATGAGATGTTGATAGGAACTTGAGAAGAGGAACCATATTATTACTTAGTTTCTATAGAGTTTGAATAATTTGCAAAGGAAAATAAATATATTCTTAGCACAAAACATGCGACCAATGTCATACATGCAACATCATCTAGATCCCATGGTAGGAGGGATAACCATAGGGAATTTTGGCACTCAATAAGTGTTAATAGACGCCATCATCCACCTAGACATTCAAATAGAAGAGAACAAGAACTTTTGAAATTATAGACCAACTTAAGTGTGTCCCATATTCAACATCAAAACATGATGTATGAGTTGGATATTTTACAAGGAGAACTCAAGAAGTTTGATTTGCCAACTTTTGATGGAGAGCATAGATGATTTGGGATCTTTAATTCATTGATTCTTTCAGAATTGCATGAAAGAGAATGTAAAAACCATATATGCAAACAATTAAAGAAGGAGCAACATAAAAGGAGACCATAAAGACAGTGCACCCAATGTTTGATAACGAAGTTCGTCCAATGTGGATTACGTCTTCGAGCCCTGCTTCAACAGTGGGGAGGCCTCTTCATTCATCTCATCAAATGAAAATGAGTGCATGGAAAAATACATTAGCATACCTCCAATCCTAAGAGTGCCTGAAAATGGGATTCTCATATCAAAAAATAGATTGCACTAGTGAAATCATGGTGAAATTTTGGTTAAAGTGAGTATTAACTCAGTTGGGTTTTGTCACTATCAACTTTGGACCCCACAAATTTTTTTGTATGGAATATTATAGGAATATTTCCTGAGAGTAGTCCTCCTCATATTGCACTCCCTCCCAGTTCCTACATCAAGGTTCCATAGTATCCAAGTTCTACCCATCGTTGCTCTTCTTGGCCTCCACCTATTAGTCTCCCATTGTGCGATCAAATAAAATGAAGAGTTTATAAGGTTAGGCATTGACATACAAAACAAATCCCGTCGGGTTGGTGGGTTGGTTGACATACAATTATTAAGGTGTTGGGTTTTGATTAGTCGGGGGTTCAAATCCGCTGGTCCCATATTTTTATATATAAAACAAATGATCATTGGAGATTTATTGATCATTTGTTAACCACCAACATACATTTAAAGATTGTTTTTGTTGAACTGTTTACCATTAACCACCACCGGTATAACCTCTTCCAAGTTGGATATAATGATTATTGATTGGTTAAGTTTGGCAGGGCCGCCTAATTTGGTGGCATTCACTGACCCACTTGCCACTATATATTTTACAAAAGACAAATATTGATCGACCATGTTCCTATAATAAGACTCATAGTTGTGGTTGAACGATAGAATGCAGAGTTTGTTGGATATTGGTCATGGGTTGAACCCTATGGACGTCGATAATTTTAGGTCCTGATTAGGCCATGTGGCATTGAATCATTGGTCCACCTATAACTATGTAAACACCAAATCATCTAGTCAAACCTGCCCACTTCCACTAGTCAATAGGCATGTGTCAATTTGGAATGGTCCACATTGGCTACATTACCCTTGTACAACTTGTTGATTGGGATACATGTAGAAGCCTATGGTAGTGCCACGTGGCACCCTGTGGGAGCAACCTACATTATTTTTTTACTATTGGCCATAAATTTCAGTTGATCATATCTATCACATACAAAGTCAGATTGAGGTGTCATTTGCATCGTTAGAAATCTCTCACCAAGCTCTACAACTTGGTGCTAGTTTTGCTAAGATTTGAGGACTTCAAATTGTAGGCCTTTACAGATACTATTGGATCATTCCTTCTCACTAATAATATTTTGGGTCTCTATAAACCTCATCAATCAATAGGCAAGTGAGGGAATTTCTCCCTCATTTTATCCTTTCAACCCATCATGCCTTATTAGGATGCATTCCTTTGAAACCCGCTCGAAGGTACTCGACGTCTCCCCATCATGATGTCTTGGTTCTCCTGTCTCGGATGATTTCTTTAGGAAAATTTGTCCAAGTACTCTGGTGGAAAATCATTCACTGATGGAACTTGACCACTCTCCTTTGGATTCATGATCATGGGTGGTTCAAAGAGTTTCAAGTTTTCGACATTAACCACAGAATACATCTACATATATGCTGGAAGATCAATGCAATAATAATTGCTCCCAATCATATCTAAGATGGTGAAAGGATCATATCTAATTGGTCTCAATTTCTTGCCTTATCCCTTTATCATGTCCTTACTCATATGGAGCCATACCCTGTCTCTAACTTGGAATTGGTGATCAAATTTGTAATTTTCATGTTGAGCTTTCAATCATGCTTGAATCTTCTCCAAGTGTTCTTGCACTGCTTGATGAATAATTTGGATTCGATGAATGAACTTGTGAGCTCTGTCTTCATCACTTTGTTCACTGGAATCCTCATCCTTCCCAAAGACTACATCTAAGGGATCTTTTAGCAGGTACCCAAAACATGTCTCAAATGGTTAACTTTGAGTAGAGGAGTGCAAAGCCTTGTTGTATGTACGCTACATGTAATGGATATGTTCATCCTACAACCTAGGATACTTGCTGTAATACCCTTAGAGAAAATGAACCTGTTTTATTGATGAACTCTATTTGTCTGTATTTCTATGGATGGTCGTACTCCACTTTAGTTTGATGTCCATCATCTTCAACAAGATTTTCTGTAACTCTATAAGGAATCGAGAGTCTCGATTGGAAATAATGGATGTGGGCAGCCCAAAATGGACCCATACACGCTGAAAGAAAAGTTGATCAATATGCTTAGTAGTAGTCTACTTCTTGCATGGACCTAAGACATACATTTTACTAAATCTATCCACCACAACATACAAGTAGTCATGACCCTTTCTTGAAAAAGGAAACACTCCTACAAAATCCATGGAGACACTCTCCCAAGGATGAGAAGGAACAAGGAGTGGTGTGTACAACCCCAATTTTCTATTAGTGGGCTTACAAATAGAGCACATCAAACAACCCTTTACATATTTGGTTAAAATTTCTTTCATATGAGGCCAACAACAAAACTTATGCAAGTGAGACAATATTTCCTACAAAAAAATGAATGGACACAAGAGAAGTGTGATCTTCACAAATTAGATGGAATCCCTCATTTGTAGGAATACATAACTTGCCAAGGTGGTAAATTAATTTTCCCTGCAAATAATAGTTTTCCACCTATGATCCATGGGTTAGCTTCTCATAAAATTCTTTAAAATCTTTATCAACAACATATTTTGCAACATAGTTTTCATGAGGTAAAGAACCATTTTTCGAAACAATAAATGCATAAGAATGAGGTCTAGAGAGAATATCTGCCACTTTGTTACCTGTACCCTTCTTGTACTTAATTACCAAATGAAATTGTTGAAGGAATACCATACACCTGAAATGACGAGCTTGTTGCAACTTGGTTTGTGACTGGAGATACTATAAAGGTTGGTGGTCTATATGAATGATAGTCTCATTCCCAATCAAGTAATGCCTCCATTTCTTTATGCTTTGAGCCAAAGCATACCACTCCTTGTCATAAGTGGGATAGTTTACAACTGCTTGAGAGAAAGTCTCTGTAATTTAACAAACTAGTTTATGATGCTGAATCAACACTGCTTCCATGGCATAACTACTGACATCTATCTCGATCTCAAACTACTACTGAAGGTTAGGAAATGATAGTACTGGTGCAATACTGATGTTTTCCTTTAGGGTGTCGAAATCCTTCTACTTCTTTCCTCCCCCCCGAAGAGTCTACTTCACACTGATTAAGGAATGCAAAGGAAATGCAATGATGGAGAAGTTAGATGAACCTCCTCCAACATTGTATTTCTTCGAAAAATCTTCTCACCTATGTTACATTGGTATGCTTAGGCCACTTAACAATGACATCAAATTTAGAAGGATCAATCTTCAGTTTACCACCTCCAACAATATGACCCAAATACACCAAATAAGTTTTTCCAAATTCACATTTGGAAAATTTTACATACAATTTCTTCTTTTGCAAAATAACAACCACTTGCTTGACATGTTTTACATGGTAATCATAGGTTTGTTGAAAAGGTATATAATCTAGATACACAAGCACAAAATCATCTAGAAAAGGAAAAAGGATATCATTCATTACCCTCATGAATGTAGCTGGGGAATTGCAAAGACTAAATGGCATTACCAACCACTCAAATAACCCTTACTTGGTCTTGAAGGAAGTTTTCCACACATCATGCTCTGCAATCCTAATCATGATCTTGTTGAGATCGTGATAATCCACACACACCCTCCTTGTGCTTTCTTTGGCACCAACACAATTAGTGAACTACATGGTGATGAGCTAGGTCTGATGACTCATTGGGGTACAAGTCCTACACCTTCTTCTTGATTTCCTCCATTTCAATAGTTGACAACTTGTACATGCCCACATTTGGCAAAGGGACATATTGTTGAGGATGAAGTTCATGTTGGATCTCCCTTTTAACAGGAAACCCATTTGGTTCCTAAAAAATCTCATCATAGTTAGAGATAATATCATACAACTCTTTCCTATGGGATTACAACCTTTGAAAGCATCAGATGATTCAACATATTCTTCCCTCACAACCATGAGAATACACTTTTTTTCTTGAAGTTGATGAGCCTTTTCATTTGTCCTATACTGACAAGGGTTGAAGTGATCTTCATGCGGTGAGCTCCAAAAATATACTCCAACCCATTCTTCGTGAGATGGTTTTTGTTCTCATGCCAAAAAAAGGTTGCTTTCCTGTCATACAAATATGAGCTTCCCAAGACTATGCCACAAATATCTAGTGGGACAAAATCTAGATCAAATTCATCTATTAGTTTTGAAACAAACCCTACATTGTTGGGTTTCATTGAGTTTCATGTTTTCACATACCTAACCAATAGGGTAGGGTTTTGGATGAGGTTTGGTTTCCATGCCAAACTTCTTCATAATTTCTTTTGAAATCATATTAACTTGAGAACTCGGGTCAAACAATATATCTGTTTTGGTATTCTTGAATACAACCCTAATATGGAACAATTCGCTTCTTTTCTATTCATCAACATCAGATTCATTTCTAGAACTTGAACTAGCATGATTTCTAGAGCTTGAATTAACATGAAGATAACTATTACCTTGTATGCTAAAAACTATAATCATTGTCTCATCATTGGAATCAAATCCAAGGTCTTGTTGTGATGTATCAACCATCTTCTGATTTCCTTTTCCACCATACTTCTTTGGCTTGAATTCTGAATATAGATCACAACAATGCTCTTCACCATGCCATTCCTTCTTTCAATGCGTCCAAGATGGATTTGTAACACCCTCCTCCCACATTTACCCAAGTTAACGGGTCCACTAGGGTAAATATGTGATGAAGAGTTACTATTATATGATTCAACTCCCCAAGTACAATTAGGGAAGTGGAATCGACAAAGAAAAACCAAACTAACCTTCCTTAGGAGCTACAGGACCCCCAGGGGCTAACCAACCACTCCAGGTTCCCAACCTCTGAGTTAACTTGCTTTTTAACTGAACTAAATCCTTAGTCACTTCCATGACAAGCCCTACATGGGACTGTAACCCTCCAGTCACTCTCACAAAAAGGCCTCCATGCAACTGTAGTTTTTTTCACACAATTCTGTGCCAACAACTATGAGATTTAAGCCACTTTTCTAGGCTAGTCTCCAGACCACTACCCAAAACTTCATAAAAATTTTAGAATAACGAATGACACCAGGACAAATCCTTTCATGTAGAACTTAGACAAGAACTTGAGCTAACCATACATATCCATGATAGACATTTCATCAAACATATCATGAACATGTAATATATAGGTCTTAATTACATATCTGATTATAGGGGTCTCATAATTATCTTAGAATCGTGAATAAAGTCTGATTCCCTCTCACAATAGTTGTATTATCATATATTAGATTATTCATTCATTAACATTTCATCTACTAAACAAAACATGATGAGAGCCATAAACAATATACATCATATAACTAGCATATAACCAACTAATAACCAACATAGAAACCAATGAATAACCAACATATAAACCATGATGACTCATCCATAATATCACCATCATAATCAATACATATGCTCATAGATCACAATAGAAAATACCTCTTATTAAAATATGAAAATGCCAACCAAGTCAAGGACTTCCACGTACCACCCGACCATAGATTGGGTTTGTTGTAGTGTTTTTGGAGCACAAGTGTACCAAAAAACACCCCCTTAGTAGTAGATTGTTACTTGCAAAGGGTCACAGTCAAAATTGGTGTTGTTAGTGAAAATACTTAAATAAACACAACATTGTAAATAATGGATAAAATGCATATAAAAACATAAACTTAAACAAAGAGGTGCATGAACATAAAACGCTCAAATGGAGAAAACACATCAATAATATATGGAAAAATCTCCCTTTATTGATTGATGGTGGTAGAGGTTGAATACAACCATAATATTAAAACACTTGAAGATAATTCCTTGATCTAGGGAGCTCAATAATCCTCAGCAAGGATATTTCTTTTCCTCAATCTCTTTGCAAGTTTCTCCTCTCTCTCAAAGAAGTGTGAATACTCTCCAAAGGGTGGATTTTTCTTCACTCACTAAGATCTTGGTTTTCTTAGAGAAATTTGGCTAACATGCTAGTGCTCTTCACTTCCTTGGTTCAACAATGAAATGGTGGTTTGCTTACAAGCAATTTGGCCAGCATAACAATGTTTCTTCTTTTGGCTCTCCCATGGCCTGTTTATATAGATTTTTTTTGGATCCCTCTTCCCTCTCTTCGCACATGTATGATAAAGACACATGAGTAGGACAAGAGGATTCCATTGAGGGCTGCACTTCTCCAAGGCAACTTGATTCATCTGTACTAGGCCGACCTCGTATCAAGAAATCAACTCCAAGTGTGTGGAGTGGTCCCAGACTACTGAGACACTTTTTCTGCAACCAGGCATATTTTTTGATGATAAATGTGTTTATCAAAGAAATATATGTGCGACCTTAATTGATTTCCTTTATAAACTTTGGACCTTAGAAGAACCTTTGATTTTTTGGATCTTTATAATGTATTTGATTGAAAAAATGTCCACCTGTGCATTCTGTTGGACACTTTTAATGTCTTTTGGATTGTACTAGCAAGTGTACTATTTTCAAGTGTTAACAGGGTTGAACCAAATCTTTCTTTGAGCCAATCACTCCCATGCCATATTCCAAGCATGAATGTGGGATCTCATGGAATGAACCAACCAAAACCAAACCAGGGCTTCCAGAGGCCAAACCACCTCAACCATTAACCAACGATTCCACCTCACAGCTGGACATCACTGACCATCACCAGAACGGTCTCTACCCAATATGTCCAGGGCTTTAGAGCGTTTGTTCCAACTCGGCTCCAAGACTAGTAACTCAACCTATAGTTGTTGCAGGGATCCAGAGCGTTTGTCTAACCAAGGCTCCAAGACTGGTAACTCAACCCACCAAGGGATCCAGAGTGTTTGTCCAACCAAGGCTCCAGGAACTAATAACTCAATCCACATCCATAAGTAACACATGCATCAACTAGAAAACAAATGGGAAAAACCCACAACACCATGACTATTCAGGAAATGGCAAGGCTAGGAAAAACGATTGTCAATCCAATAAATTCTCGATGCCAATGACATATCATAACTAATAAACCACATGCATGTACCATGTATGAAAAAACTAGCAAGGAAACCATACATGCAACTTGATACCTGCAAAGCAATCCCACTATAGTCGCTGATCGACCTGTTCCCTTGTGCTTTCTTGCTTTCTTTGCATTCGTTATTCAATCCAAGTGAATAATAAAGTGTTCCTAGCATGCTCCAAGAATACTCTAAGTGTGTAAGAGTATGAGAGAGAGAGAGAATATAATGAGAGTGCGAAAGACTGAACTAACAAAAGCCATGAATTGATCCTTATAAGCCTTTTTATCATTGAAGCCTCTAATTTCTTCGTTTTCCTTCAATTTATCTCTCATGCAAATCTCTGAACTTTCACCTTTATTTTATCCCATTTTCCTTTGTTTTCATAAATAAATGCCAATTAATGCCTCTTTTCCTTTGCCAATGACTTTTCCAATTTCCATAGCCATTAATTAACTGAAAGGAACACCCACTAGGATGTTTTTCCCACCATTCAACTTTGAATACGTGTCCCATGACCTTGGTCTTATATTTTGTTTTACATGGAAATTCAACTAGGGTTGTTACAAAACCTTCCCCCTTGGGGGAACACTGTCCTTGGTGTTCTATGAAACCTATGACACCTATGACCAACAAACCACTGAAAACAAAACATACTGCCCAAGGAACTTTATAACATAGCTCGTTGTAGTATTTACATTGACATCTTACTGAAAACATGACAATCATACCATTTATTAGAGCTTTATAACATAACTCATTATGATATTTACAATAACATCCAAATATACTTATACACATTTGATTCAACAAGAAAATAACCATATTGTCTATGGATCTTTATAACACAACTTAATACAATGTTTACAATAATATACACCTAAGTAACCAGATTTGTCCAAATGGCCTGGCGAACCCGAATTCGGTGTGTCAGGTACGATTTGGTCAAAAAACAAATCCTAAAATCGGATTTGTCGAATCCTAAACGAATCCCGATTTTTGCCAGCGTGTCCCGATTTCCAGGATTCGTGTTGCAGAAAAGAAATTCCTGCGGATTAAAAGAGGCTGCATTTATTCATTTCATTCACGTTGTTTATCATTTGGGTCTACATTGTTTGAGTTGTTTGCAAAGAGAGAGCTGGCATTTTCTTCAGGTGATCAATCTACTATTTTCATGAAGATAAGTATTGCACAAATGGTGTGAATTTTATGTGTTGATGCTTTTAAACCTCTAGATTTAAAGTTACGTAAACTGATTTTACATTCTCGGGTTTCATCCATTATGTTGTGTTAAAGAAAGAATTTAGAGTTTAATTTTGCTGCTGTGCTTTAGCATAGGAAATCAAATCTACATCCGTTACTCAAGGAAGGTTAACAAATGGCTGGGTCACATGGTCGGAAGATTGAACCTCGTGACTTTCCATATTGACACACCTAGTTGCATGAAAACTTGATGTCTAACACTGAACAGTGTATGATAAAAAAATATTATGACAGAAAGTGCCTGTGCACATCATTTGGAAAAAAATTCATGCATTCTGTGGGTTTTGAATGATAACTAATAATGTTACCAAGTTAATGGACATGGCTGGTGTCATGGAAAACATTAATTCTTCATAGGGAAGAACAAACAATCCATGTCTGGAATGGAAATATCTTCTGACAAGGACTCCCAAAATGGTCATTTTGGCATTTTAATTTGATGACTTAATGAGAAAACTACAATTGTCAGTGTGTTTATCTTACTATCTTGTAGTTGTAAGTTGTCTTTAATTTATGAATTATGAATCATGATTTATGTTACCACTGACATGTATTTGGATTTTGTATGTACTATGCATGCTATAGATCTATGTTTGAAATCAATAAATTTGTATCATTAATTAAAATTTGTGTAAGAAATATCTAATT
>APFE030316859.1:0-32753 GCA_000404065.3 Pinus taeda | reverse complement strand
GATATACACATATATACATATGCACATTTTCTCTAACTAGCAAATAAAATGATATAATGCCCATATTAACAAGGGAATCCAGAGGCTCACACCTCCACGCTCAAAATTAGTACCAAGATTCAACTCCTTCCTAGGAAGTCCAAAATTTGCTGCCAAATTCAAACCTACATCCAATGTCTAGTGCTACAATCTTGTGCCACTTGTCCTCTCAATGAAAAATTACTGGCTCATTGAAGGCACACTCCTAATGTGCATCTGATTCCATCTGGAAATTCTAATGACAAAAAAAAATTCATTCCTAGACCTTCCCTTCTCTGCTACACAACCCCTCATGCAATGCAATCTCCCCCCTTCCATGCAGTCACACACCTACCAAGTTCCATGGGAATATCCTTTTCTACTACACAGTCCCTCAGGCGACCTCTCCCTTGACAAGGTTTCCTCGCATAAGAAGGTCCAAAAACTAAGGCATATCCCTGCCTCAAAACTGTCATACTGGTCATAACATGCTCATGGAAATCAATGGACACTATTGAGTACCAGTGTCCCACAATGGCCCTGCTCTTGAATTCTTTACCAACATATTGTTGCATGTTCCATTTCCTTTCATTACTGCTGCTAACATTCTGGAAGCTAGTTCCAACCACCTAAGCCTAACATTTTCCAATCTTTCCTGTACCAAGCACATAATTTCCATTAGATTCAAAATAAATTTAAATAAATTCACACCATACCTCATTGGTGGCCCATCAATAAGGTACACCTACAATCCTATTTACATCTTGTCACAATGAGTCAAACTAGCTCTTTGATCAAAACATCATGTATACACATATGACATCCGGTTAGCTCAAAATGAAACCATCATAAATCAAAATCATAAATCATATGCATAATTAAAACCAAAATAAAATATTGATACTTATCCTTGAATCATTTCTTTTCTTCTACCTTTATCCTTTGTCCTTTTCATACACACACTAGATCGGTTTCCACACCCGACATGAACCCAATGCCTTTTCTCTTCTTTAATCACGTACACATACACACAGTGTACATCACACACATATTCCCACACACAATATAGAAAACCACATAATACATGCACCTACACCCAAAATACAACATATACACCATCACAACACAATACATACACCTGCACCTAGTGTACAACACAACACATACACCCACACATGGTGTACAACACAATACACACACGTACACAAAGTACAACACAATGCATACACATGTCATGATACAACAACTACATAATACACATAACATAGTACCACATGTACTCAACGCAACATGTACGATGTGTGCACAATACCACATGTACACAGTGCCACTTGCACAACATGTACAATGCACTACATGTACACAACACCACCTGCACAATGTGTACACAACACCACATGTACAAAACACCACATGCACACAACACCACATGCACGACATGTACACAACACCACCTGCACACAACGCCCCATGTACAACATGTATACAACACCACATGTAAAATCATGCACACAATGCCACATGTACATAGCACCATATGTACAACATGCACACCATACCATATGTACACAACACCACATATCCAATGTGCACACAACACCATATGTACACAAAATTGCGTATCCAACATGTACACAACATTATAGGTACAACATATAAAACATATACACAACAGTGGTACTACACATCTAGAGACCACACACTGACTCTACCAAGAAACCTTGCTTCTAGTGTCTTTCCACCATCCATGCTTGTCCAACATGCCATATATCACACTGCTTTCATGCCGCTAATGTTTTCCTTAGAATTACCTCCCATATCATAAACATAGGCATAGTATAATCACACAATATCAATTCATATATTCTTGATACTGACCTCATAGATTTGTCAGGGCTACTCTTCCCATTTGATTCCTCATAAGCTAGGAACCACTTCATGTCATTCGCCTACATATGCAATCATTCCTATACAAGAATGATTCTTGACGACCCTGTCAGAAAATGACACACATACATAGATATATACATCTTTCCACCATCCATGCTTGTCCAACATGCCATATATCACACTGCTTTCATGCCGCTAATGTTTTCCTTAGAATTACCTCCCATAGCATAAACATAGGAATAGTATAATCACACAATATCAATTCATATATGCTTGATACTGACCTCATAGATTTGTCAGGACTACTCTTCCCATTTGATTCCTCATAAACTAGGAACCACTTCATGTCATTCGCCTACATATGCAATCATTCCTATACAAGAATGATTCTTGATGACCCTGTCAGAAAATGACACACATACATACATATATACATGTAAGCATCAACATAAAACAATCATGATCCCTGAAGACCTTGCCATACAATGACATATGTACATACATATATACACATATAGACATTAGCATAAAACAATCATAATCTTTGACGAACTGTCAGTCAATGAAATACATACATACATGTATATAGATATAGACATCAACATAATCATGATCACAACATAATTACTAGATGTCATAAGGTCAAGGTGAAGATAACTCCCTTTATTCATGCACATCATGCACAATCGAAAACAACAGTTCCCAACATAGCCAAGGCATCTGGCACCTCAAATCCATTCACTTTAGCTTTCCTAGTTACCTTCCTCATGAATTTATTTCCACCATCTATTTATCCTAATGGACCCAACCAACTCAACCGGTTGTCATACTCTTGTCTCCAACTGCCCTTTACTCATGCATCGAGCTTCATCTATAGTTTAGATTACCCATTTGGTTTCTTTTAGCTCTTCCCAAGCTCCATTAACTTTCAACTTTCCCAACTAAATCCCAAGACCCTCAAGACATAAAAGGAAAGAAAAAAATAAAACAAGAAGAAAAGTATGAAAAAAATAGCAATATGACACCATAAGAAAAGTGGTATGGCCATACACTAGACATAAAAAAAACTGCAAATTAAGTGCAAACAAATCACAAAGCAACAAAAACATAAAACTAGCAACAAACACCATGACTCAACCCCATGGGTTTCCAATGCTTCCAAAGGAAAACTCAACCTAAGACTTGTTCAAGATTTCATGGCAGTCTCTTTTACCGTGCAATTCCCTGCATCATATCACCATAAGAACACAACTTTCAGTGCATAAACATAACAATATACTAATTACCTTACTTTGTTGTGCCAAGCACTGTTGCAGTTGAATCTGCAAGGAGTTGTTGCTTCGTGATCTTGTGTCCAAATCAGATCACTAGATAGAGAAAGACAGGACCAATGAAACAATAGAGCGATCCCAATCCCAAATGCTCAATCATGCAACAAGTGGTATGATCTATGCTATAAATAAAAGAGATCACACTTGGAATCCTCGCATGTTGAGGAAGGGTTTTGAGTTTGATGTAGATCTTGCACTCCACTCGAGTGATACAACACGTCCACACCAAATCTCAATCTCTGCACACAAACAAAACCAAACAAAGACGATAGGTGATCTTCCTCGGAAGATCCTTAGATCAAAAGCACTAGATACAACCATATAACATACTGAACACAAATTCATGTAAGGTGGGTAACATATGTTTCCATTAATTATGAAAGATTAATACAATGATATACCCTCACCTCCAAGCTTCCTCTCCACAATCCGACAAATTTTCCCCACTATGCCCAAGAAATGAGTATGAAGAATAGTAAACTAATAGAAAAATACCTCATAATCTCACTCTAGAAGTAGAATAGCAGCATAGGCTCATGATCAAGCTCTCAATACTAACTCTCCAAAAACTAGATGACCCTCTCGAATGATCTAGTATAAGTAGGTAGAAGAGAGGTCCCAGGAGGATGTATCTGGACACTCAGGACAAAGAGAAGTCACAGAAAATTCTAATTGATAAGCCCTGCCCAGCTCGAATAGATGACAACTCAAACTGATCTCCTAGGGACTAAGAAACTTTAAAGTCATCCTTGGACACTCGCACTAAAATATGGGAAACAGTGCCTAGACGCTCTCACAAAGAAGGCCTGAGAGCGGCTCTGAGGCTTTGGACACTCCCATATGCTATTGTGCTAGTGTCCGGTGGTGAAATTGGACAAAAAGGAGTCTTTGGTCTGGAAAAATGTCAATAAGACTCAAGTACTGAGGGTCACTGACCTAGAGGGTAAAATAGGCTAATAACATATGCCCCCTAATGCATGAAGTCAGAAGATAAACTGATGGCCGAAATACATTATAATAAAACTCAAAGATCAAAATGGGAGTGAGGAAACAAAGTTAGGGTTGTGGATCAGAAAAATTTGGAGCTTAAGTTTCCTATGTGTTGATAACATCCCCGAGGCAGGCATACCCATACTCGATCATAAGAATATATAGAACATGGCCGCCATAAAATACACTACGGATCCATGACATGAAATGCTAGAACATGGCCATGAAGACATACATAGTGGATCCATGTGACGCAACAAATAGATCATAACCACTAACAAATACAATCATGGATTTATGTCATAGTATACATTAGTAGGACTATGGACACATGATAGACAAATAAGTGTCTCAAGATAGTCCTCAAAGTACATGAATGATACATAACTCCAACATAGCCTGGGAAGGATGCCATATAAGAGTGAGATGTCCCTAACTCAGGGTTGTCGACATGACCCCAATGGTACAAATATACATCATACGAATAGATGAGTCGAAGTTGAGCATGGTAGAAACCTTCTAATTACCAGCCAATGAGGTAAACCAATAACAGATGTGAGGGAATCCACCAATGAGGAAAATGGACTCCAAGGTACGTAGTATATTCCACTAAGTTTGAATAGACAAGCCGATGTAGAACACCAGGGAACTCAATCAATTAGGAGCCAATGATGTAAACCCATTGTCGATCATGAGGAAGCTTTCCACTAAGGTGTGCAAGATCCAAGGTGCTAATGGTTCATAGATCAAGCTCCTGGATAATGAGTTGAATTCAACAAGAGAATATCCATCATAGGAGGGCCCTAATGTATCCCCAATAAATCGACACGAAACATAATAGGATTATGTGATGAATGGATGAAGTCATGAAGTGATGAAGTACAACTAACATAGGGATGACTGACTTAAAAAGGTGAAAAATCTACTGCAAATGGTCGACACAGGTTGAGACTTCCCTTGAATAGATAACAACGTAATACATGAGTGACCTGGCAACATGTCTAATGAGCACAATGTGATATCATGCAACAATGCAGGAGGCATCGAGGCATGCTCCATATGACTGGAAGAGTAACCAACCAGAGGAGTAAAGAGACTCATATGGATGGTATGACTCCTAGGCAAGCTAAAACGCAATTGTTAGATAATGAATCAGACACGTGCCATGTTCAAGGGCAACGCAACTAATGCTGCCATGCTGATGACTAATGAAAATAAATGTTCACTCCCTTCTCTTTTTATAAGTTCCTTTTTTGTAAAGTTGTCCCCCAAGCCTAAAAAAGAGATAAAAGTGTAAAAGAGAGAGCCTCCTAGCTGAAGTAGACTAGGGTATTCCTTTTTCATAACTAGTCTATCCCAGTCTAGAAAAGGGCTAAACTTATATTGGGTAGACAACAATTTACGTACTTTAACGAGCACGAAGTAGACAAGTTCACTCGACAATATTTTCTAGATTAAGGAGTCTAAAAAGAGCTTAAAGAAAACTCATCTTAGAGTAACGAGTGGTATAGAGGATAGCAAATGGTTTCGGTAATGTTGGAACTGCTTATGACATAAGGAGGACAAGAGGCTGGCTAATAGGACCACTCATTGTAGTGGTTCCTCCAAGCAAGGGTAAAACATCAAGTGAAAGTGGATGGTAGGCCAAGTAGATGATGACGATGGAAAAGAGAACCCAAGGCTGAAACTGCAAAAATAGGTTGATAAAAGAGTGGCAATCACAAGGGATAAATAAGGTGGAATCCTCCTGGGGTAAAGCTAGAAATGAGACAAAGAAGAGGACATGAGGCTCAAATTTTAGGTCATGGCGTGTTAGAAGGAGGAATTCCAAGAAGAGAATAAAAATGATTGCATGGAAACCAAGATGAAAAAGATGTACTATCCAGGGTATACATGATCAGGTAAGCTCTACTACCAAGTGAAGACATGCATAAATGAAAGTGGCTAAAGTCGCAACTTGACAAGGTCGGCCCTAAGGCATAAAAATGGTGCTGACGATCAAAATTCGATGTTGGCGAAAATGACCTACCACTATATGGTAGTAAAATAAATCATACCTCAGGATCGCACTTAGAAGTGGGAACTTCCAAAAAAAGACTCAAAAATTGAATCCCAGACCTCCTGCAAAAATACACTAGTAAACAGCATTATAAAGTCTAAAAACCCTCCAAGTCCCAAAAATTAAAAAATGAATATGTCAAAATATGCCAAAAGAATTTATAAAATAAACTCATACCTCCATAATGGATCATTGTGGACTTTTGAGAAGAAAGGAGAGAGCTTCCAAGGGTTTGAAGGCAAGGGCAAGGAGGAGCAAGAGGAACTATCTTTAACTAAGTAAGTAAAAGTTGTCCCCTTCTTTATCCATTATGCATTGGGTTACAAGACCATGGTCGAATTTGTTTTTTATGTTGAGTGTCATTGGGGAAAATCTCCTGGACGCAGTCATGGAAGAAGGATTTTTTGTCTGAAAACTCCCAGACACTCTCATGCTATGGGCATGATAGTGTCCGGGGGATCCCAGATGCTCTCATGTTGTAGGAATGAAAGCTTCTAGGGACAAAATTTTCCTGTAGCAAGACAATGTCTAGGGTAACAAAAGAAAAAAATTTAAAAGAATTTTCCCCAAAATGATTTTTGTGTTTTACTATGATTTTCCATGATGGCCGTGAATAATAAACCATGTTTGTATGTAGAGGTAACCATGACAGAGTGGAGAGAAAGACAAAATACTCAAAATGAGATTGAAGCCCTGGGTCATGGGCCAATAATTAATTCCTTACGAGACTGTGGACTGCTAAATTTTTTTAGGGTCCCAAGTATGACCAACCAAACCTTGTTACTCGCAGATATTATACGTTGGTGGGATGTAACCACTCAGTGGTTTATAGTGGGTCTAGAGACTTTCACCATAGAACTTTAAGACATGTACTTCATTACTAGTTTATCAAGGTGGGGGTCTCCAGTAGCATTGTTTGGGGTTCGAAGTACTAATGGGGAAACCATTGCAAGCATGAGGTGTGACCATTGTAGGCCAAGTGGTCAAGAAGACAAGATTAAAATATACATAGAAGATATAGATGACATGACACTATGCACACTAGCGTATACTGTGACTTGAGTAGTAGGGACCCAAGCACCCCACATAGTGACATTACCACATTTAGAGTTGTGTATCAGATGCCTAAAACCTACCTTGTTTAACTAGTGTGAAGGGATGTTGGCTAATGTCAAGGCGCAAATGATTATGTTGAAGAGGGGGGAACCCAAATATGTACTTATGGGAGTCTGCTAGTGAGTTTTTTATTTGAGAATATTTCAGTAATGAGGCCCATGAAATTAGACTATGTGGTCTATCCACTGCCTAGAGAACCCCACATGACAAGATGGTGTTCAATCTTGCCATTAGATGAGGGCGTTCATACAAGCATCTGGTTCCCAGATATCTTCTTGAAATGGTTGAGAACATCAAACTTTCCGGTGGATTACTATCCATATGATGGGGCAGACTTCGAGGGAGACAAAAACATAGTGTTGCCCCCAGGAAAAGATTTTGACGAATGAGGTAAAATATTTTGAATTTTCGCGTTTTGTAATTTCTTGGATTTTTGGAATATTTAATTTTTTGTTTTTGTTTTTGGGAATGGATACAAAGTTAATAAATAATGATGTGTTATGCAGATGTGGTTCCCGTACACTCTGTAGGATATTCTTCGCTGAGGAGACATGTACCACCTGCCCCAGGCCCAACAGTACTAGCGGTGGTGGCAGAGGAGGACAAGGAGTTACGGTAGTTCACACGTAATGTGCAGGGTTTTACATTAGGAGTTCTTATGAGGAGTATGGCTGAGGCCTTCTTCACCACATTTTGAATGTAATGTTATGTTATCATGAGCACCATTAACTAGGGTGGCAACACAAGTTTGTGTGGTTTTTGATGTTTTTGCATATGTATGATAGCCAAGGCCTTGGTTGCCCAGTTGTTGAAATATGTACCCAAAATTTTAATAATAAAATAATGGCTTCTATTTTTTTTTCTACTATATATGTACAATAGATGTGTAATGTTCCCTGTGAATGGTTTAAAATTTATGAATGTGACAAATGCCAATATAACACATCATTAGCCAATGAATTGGCCAACAGATTTTGGTCTCGAGGAATATGCATGTAATCAATATAATACAATGAACGCTCCAAGAGACGTACCCTCAAAAAGTAATGAAGAAGAATCAGATTCCTTACAGAATAGAGACAGTTGAGCTAAGATACTATGGTCTGAGAGTCAAGCTGAAAAATTAGGTGGCATATGCCAAGACGACTAGCCTTGATTAAGAGATCAATGACAACGCTATAGTCGGCCACATTGAACTCATAAGCTCATCAGTGGGTGAAAAGAGGACCCAAGCAGCGGAAGTGGAATTTCGAGTGTAACGTCTTGCACCATTTGCAAAGCCTCTATAAGGTAGTGAGGGTGTTGACATATGTGCACCAAAGACCAGACACACGAATTACACACAGAACCCATAAAAACTAATGACAAGTAAAAGCAAAGCTATCACACTTACACCTATATACACTATGTATTATGGACCACATAGATAGACTAAGCATAGTATTGTTTCAAATAGAGCCCATTACATGGCTACCGCTGTGGATTCCCTTCAAAATCAACTAACTCATAGGCCCCTTTCTTAAGAACACATTTAACAATATAGGGACCATGCCACCACGATTCGAGTTTACCAACACTTAAATTATCATGGTCTTGGTCATAAACCAAAATAAGATATTCCTCAAAAAAGACGCAAGGTTGGACAAATTTATCATATTGAGCCTTCACTCTCTTCTTATGAATTTCATTATTGACCAAGGAGATAAGGTGTTGTTGATGAAGTTGGTTAAGTTGTATAAGACGTGCTTCCTTGGTTGAGGTGTTAGGAAGTAACTTGACAGCTAGTTCAAGAGAAGAGATTTCACACTAGATAAGAAGAACTGATTCGACCCCATATACCAATTGGAATGGAGTAAAGGCAATGACAGATTTCACTGAGGTTCGATATGCCCATAAATTGGAGAATACCATAATGTGCCATTTGGATTTATGTTTTTGTACCATCCATTGTAACATGGCTTTCAAAATTCGATTAACAACTTCTACTTGACCATTAGCTTGAGGACAAAAAGGTGAGGAATGTTCATGGCGAAAACCCAACTTGGTAGCTAATTCTTACATCATATGATTTTGAAAATGTTTTCCATGATCGGTCATGATGCGTTTGGGTACACCAAACCTGGCGATGACATGGTTGAAGAAGAATAAGGTAGCAATATCACCATGATTAAGATGTGTAGGCATAACGTCGGCCCTTTTGGTGAAATAGTCAATGACGACAATGATATAACGATGAATGTGGGTATAGGGTGGGTTACATTTCATAAAATCAATTCCCCACAGGGAAAAAGGTCTGACGACAATGACTGGATGTAACGAGGTAGGGTGAGCATGCATCTTATGAGAAAATATTTGACATGGATGGAATTTTTGGACTTTCGTAATACAATCTTTAAAAGTGTAGACCAAAAGTAGATGCTGCGTAATATTTTCTTAGCAGTGGCAAGCCCAGATAAACAACCACCACATGCCCCTTTGTGGCAATAATTCAAGACATGTTTGGCTTCAGTATGAGTAAGACATTGACGTAAAATAGTGTCAACACCCCGACAATAAAGAGTATCATCGATAATGAGATAGTGTCGAGACTGATGGTGTATACGTCGTCGATCATCACGAGACAATTTAGGACGAAATCGTTGTGTTTGGAGATACAACAAAATGTTGTCATACCAAGGGTCAAAAGTACTAATAAGGAACAAGGATTCATCAGGCAAAGGATCCATGACCACGATTTCCTCATCAGTAGGAGGCAACTCAGCAAGAAGCTCGGTGAAAGCTAGGGATTTTTTAGATTTGGAAATAATGAACTCCAAATCAAACACTTGAAGGATAAAAATCCATTTGGAGTACTTGCCCCCTAAAATTTGACAACTAAGGATATGTTTCATGGGGTTGGAGTCAGCAATGATTGTAGTATTTTGCAATAAAATGTAGTGCCTCAAGCTTTGCACAACAATAACGACTGCGAGATCCAAATTCTCAACATGGGAATGTCGAAGCTTAGGAACAATTGGGCCTTTTCTAAGGTAGTAAATAGGATGTTCATTGTGCATACCGTCCTTTTGGACAAGGACCATTCAAAAAATAAGACTCCGATGCGGCGAGATATAACAGGAAATCACGGTTGAAATCATGAGGTTTTAGTAAAGGTGTGGACAACAAAGCCTGTTTAAGATCGTCAAATGAAAATTAGGCTTGGTCATCCCAAATGAAAGGAACTCCTTTATTCAATAAGTGCATGAAGCCTTGGGTAATGTGGTATAATTGGCAATGAAACATCGTAAAAAATTAGCCTTTCCTTGAAGATTTTGAAGTTGGCGAATAGTGAGAGGAGGAGACAGATTGAGAATCACCTCGATCTTTGAGGGATCGACACAGATTTCATCCTATGAAACGATGAAATTTAACAACCGTCCAAATCATACACAAAAAAGATATTTGTGTGGATTGAGCTGGACTTTGTAAAAATGACATCGAAGAAATACTTCTTGAAGGTGGGAAGGATGGACCCCACGAAACAAAGAACGAGTAGTAAGCTCATCGAGATACACTACAACAATGTGTTTTATATCGTGAAACACATAGGACATGGCTTTCTGGAAAGTATCACCAACACTTTTAAGACCAAAAGGTAGTTTACAATAGGAAAATGTACCCCAAGGACAAATAAAAGCAGTCTTCTGCTAGTCTTCAGGTTTAATTTCGATTTGGTTATAGCAGAGAAGCCATCCATAAAGGAAAATATAGTGTTACCGACACACACATCGATAATCTGGTCAATGAAGTGGGTAGGATAATTATCCTTAGGGCAAGTTAAGTTCAGGTCACTATAATCAACATAGATGCAAATATTTCCTTGTTTTTTAGCGAAAGGAATAGGATTCGAGATCCATTCCGTCAAAGGTAGAGGATAAATAAAACCAACGTCAAGGAGTTTTTGAACTTCATCTTTGATAGTTGTTTCTTTATGTGGGTTAACCAACCAGAGATTTTTCTAAACAATTTTAGCTCAAGGATAAGTCTTGATTTCATGTTGGACAATCTGTGGATCAATGTCAGGCATTTCATCGTAAGACCATGTGAAACCTTCACAAAATTCTTTGAAATGGGTGGTGTAAGTATCAATCTTGGAAGGAGTACATTCAATCCCAATCAAGATATTTTCCATGACACCTAGTTTCATGGAAATATTAATAGGAATAGTAGCAACAATATTGGCCAAATTCCCTTCAGAAGAAATGGTAAAAATCCACTGGAAATTTGGGGAAATATTGGCATTTCCAGTGGTATCCAGGATTTGATGGGATTCATCCAAATATTCTATAGGGGGAGAAAAGAAGAATTATTATGGAGATCCCCCCAAGGATGGTCAACAATGGGCATGATTTCTCGAATAGCTTCACCGGGCATTAACGAGAAGTCGAGAGAGTCACAAGAGGCAAGACAATTATTAGCCAAAGAAGGTAAGAAAAGATCGTCAGGTGGTACCAAGGTGGCATCACGAGACTCACTAGATGAAGAAGCCAGCTGGATGGACTAATAAGCCAAGTCCACTAGAATCAACAAGATAGATGCACCATATTGATTAAGCTCAAATTTAGCATGCACCACCCAAGGATCATCAAGAAGCTGGGGTCTACTAGTGCCTGAAGATATCATATGGCAGTGAGAAATGGTATGAGTAGAAGGAGTGTTGGGTGGAGGGAGTTGAAGAAAAAAACCCATAAGAGTGGAACTCTTGAAGAGCCCAGCCCCAACACTCTGAAATTGATCGGGGTGATCTCCAACGAGTGGTACAAAATTCCAGTAGTGGAAATCTGAGAAAATGGCACATAGAAATCAAGTTAATCTATAGTGATAATATTTCCTTCATGAGGAAAGAAAATCAGATGGAAAACAGACGAGATGACTTCGGTCATTACATAAAACCAGCTATGTCCAAGGAGTAGGTTGTAATATAATGTGGCATCAACAACTTCGACATCAACATGGACAATTTTCCCTCCTAACTCAACAGAAAAATTTAGAACAAGCCCCTTGGGTACAAGGTTGTGTCCATCAAAATATTGGAAATTCATTTTGGACATGGAAAGTCCTAGAGAACTAAGAGTCTTCCAGCAAGATACAAACATAACACATGTGGAAGAGCCCTCATCCACCAAAGTGCGATGAATATTCCGATGGAAAATACACACAATGATCTAGAAAGAAATCTTATGGGAAAGGAGAGTAGCGGATTTATCGACGTTAAAAGTGATGAGATTAGAGTCAGACATGTCATCACCATCAATGGTAGACAACAAGGATTTTCACTGCTGAGGACAACTTTGCAAGATCTCCAAGGCAAACATGGCACAAGGAGCCTGAGTGAGATCTTCAACAATACTATAATGATGAGTATCCATGACATAAGGATTGTGTGTTGTCTTCTGGAGAACACCCTTGGGAGGGCGATAAACAGGTTCCACAGGCTTATCCAAAGTGAGAGCTCTAGTGTAAGGCAGTGAAGCTGTTGAGTCCTTAGAGGGAGAACTCGACTCAGGAACATCGTAAGCTTTGGCTCGCGTAGTCACGTTGACATCTTGCACATGAAGACGGATGAACTATAAGAAGGATAGGAATATGACCCCCTCATTTCCCCCTTGCGAAGGTCTAGGGGGTTGAGCAACCATATGTTGTTGGGGTTGTTCAGGGAATGTATTTTCACTTTGATGAATTATATATGACAAGTCGGCCTCATCACGCCACATCCCGCATGTGTAAACAACAACCACTAAAATCAATGTGATATGAAAATTAACTAGATTCGTCTTTTATTTTTACTGGTAATACACCAACACTAGCTTAGGTTAGGGTCTTGGAGATAGGAGTGTGACTTAACCGCTCTAGGACTACAAAATCAACTTAGCATCTTATGGTAGGGAGTTAAATCCATTTGCATTAGTGTGGTCTAGGAAGTCCTTCTCACAAGAGGGTTAAGCACGAGGTCACACTTGGGATAGGCGGGGTGACATGACCCATTTTGCTTAGTTTCGGCGGGATGAGGCAGGAATTATATATGACAAGTCGAACTCATCTCTACAAGTTGGCCTCAAGTTAGCCTAAAGAAGGGATAAATCTCTATATATAAGAGGTTGTCCACTCCTCCAATGACAACGTATCTACTTTTGAAATTAGTGAAGTAAGGGGACAAGGAAAGGGTGAAAAGAGATGAAGAAGGGAGCCTCTAGTGCAGCAAAGAAGGAAGGAAGAGCATCGAGCCTTAGAGGACTATTCTAAGGTCAAATGCAGTCACACATGCGAAGGAAAAGAGGGTCTCTCTGTTGTCATAGCAACCATCCACCAAAATCATACTTATCTCATTGTTTGGGCTAGAAAAGTAGGCCTATAAGGCTTCTCACTTAAGCGAAGAAGAAGCACACTCAAGCGAAGAAGAAAAGAGGACTGACACATAATATTTTTGACATAATCCCCTCATACGTGCAAAGAAACAATGCTACACAGCTATCATATCAGACCTGCAACTATATCTCAAGAAAGAGATTGGTTGGAGGATGGATAAAGCACTCTTAATATGTGAAGGAATATACCAAGGATCAAAGAGGAATAACTCTTATAGAAGAAGCATGACAAGGACAATTATCAGTTGCTGGCAGAAGGCCGAAGTGCCAAAGGAAGGAGGATGAAGTGCCAGAAAAAGAAGGACAAAGACTTTACTTGTGATTGGAGGATATTCTTGTCAAGGGTATAGAGTTTGGAATTTATCAATAGAGGCTTCAATAAGAGAAATTTTAAGAAGGGTTTTCCTCTCTAAGAGAGAGAGGTTTTTCCCTGGCAGAGATCTAACATCTTTTGTTCTTGTCTTTTTTATTTTGATAGTAGTTTTATGAAGTAAAAGAACATACACTAATAATAACAAGAAGATCAAGCTAACAAAAAAAGTAAAAGTGCTTCACAAATTGTTATCATTGCTAGAAGAATCCTATCTTAACTATGATGCCCTAGATTCTTCAAGAACAGTCATAATGTGACACATCAAGTAAGGACATCTCAAGAACATCTACAAGGTTGAAGAATCAATCCAAGAAATCTCAAATACATGAGGGAAAATAAGGTCTACCATCTACTATCCATCAAGGAAGATGAAAAAGCAAGAAGAAAATACTTTCATATAAAGGAACCAACAAGAATATCTAATCAAATAATGACCTATATCAAGCTACACCATCTTCAATGGAAAAAGTACTACAAGTCAAGTCCTTCTCTCCAAGCAAATATCATCATGAAGCAAGTCTATTTGAAGGAAGCAATTTGAAGATCATCAAGATCCAAAAAGGCAAGCCATCTAGTGTTCAAGAAGAAAGCAAGACTACTACATCACAAACTCTATCAAGTAAGTATATATATGTCCCATCCTGAACATACCTCAATGTCTTTTTGCAAGGAAAGCAACAAATTGGTTGGGACCACTAACTTCCTTGCATAGAAGAAGAGGATTGATTCACTTCTCAAGGAGAATGAACTTCTAAACCTCATAAAAGGGAATATCGATGTCCCTGCTAAGGAACAAACTCAAGCCGTAGCAAAAGTATAATAATAATGAGACAAGAGCTCAAATGATTCTAATAGAATCTATCAAGGAACCTCTCATTTCTTATGTCTCCAAATTTGAAACATCAAAAGAAATCTATGATAAGCTAATAGTGATATTCTCGGTAAGAACAACTAGAGAAGTGATATCTCTACATAATGATTTGTAAAATATGAAGATATCAAAGGAAGGAATAGCTCCCTACTTCATGAATATATCTAAGATGAGAGATCAACTTCAAGAACTAGGAGAAGTCATGTCTGACAAAGAAATGACAATTGTAGTATTCAATGTTATGCCTGAGGATTGGGGCAACTTCACATCAAGCATGTATGCCAAGAAGGAAGCTACCCCACTAAGTGAACTTTGGTCTCTATGAAAAATTGAGGATACTAGACTCAAAGCCAAGGATGATGTGGGATCAAAAGAGAAAGCATTTGCTACCATGGCCAAGAGAAAGGAAAATTTTGGCAAATTTGGTCCACGAAGAACAAGCAACAGAGATATGTCCAAAGTAAAATGCTTTGGCTATCAAGAATATGGACACTATAAAAGGGATTTTCCCAAGCTTAATAAGGAGAACAACAAGAGAAAAAAAGAAGAAGCTCACATAACTAAAGAAGTGAAAGAAGAAGACAACAAGCAGAAGTAGGAAGATCCTCCAGATCTCTACTATGACTAAGTCAACTTCTTTACATAAGTCTTCTTTCAATGTTTTGAGTATCATAGGAGTAGGATAGAATGCATGGTTTAAAGCTATCCTCTAGAATATAAGAGCATGATAGGGTTTAAGATGAAATAAAATTGACTATCCACGACGAAAGAAAATTGATCATGATTGAATCTTAGAAAGCCTCCATAATCAAAAAGGAAGAAGCATTTACAGGATGAAGGTCTTCAAGATCCTCTAACATAATCTTCAAAATAAGGTTCATAAATAAGAGTAGATTACTAAATAGGAGTTCCATTCATGGGATTCAAAGAAAGGATGATATGCAGGTGACAAAAGACGAAGCAAGAAAATTGAGTCAATCTCAATCAACAAGGACCAACAAAAGAAGCCAAGATGATCAAAAGAAGAATCAAGATGAGGTATGTATGCATCAACATTTAGACATTTCATCATATGTATTATTGAATCATGGGAATAATTCTAAACATGATTAATTATAAAAGGATCTCTTTCACCAATGACATGCTCGAAAGAATGGATTACAAAACCAATGAAGGTCAACATGAAGAAGTACCCTCATAAGGAGTATGAGATGGTTGACTAAACAATCTATGAAGAAGCAGATGAAGAAAGAGATCAAAGATGTAAGAACACCATGGTCACCAAGAATCATTATCTGAAAATATCCATCAAAGACATCTCCTGAAAGAAGGCATGACAACTCTAACAGAGAAAAATATCAAAGGACCCTTGACACCTATGAAGGCCTTGGAGATATTAAGATGCAGATAACTGATTCAGGTCTACAAATATGTCATGATGGAAGGACATCCAACAAAGCACTATTTGATGAAGTAATATCAGGATGAAGTCAAGAAGGGCTACTAAATCAAAGTATTGGAAAAGAAAGGCATAAATAAACATCTATATCATACACAATCCAAAATATAGTCAAATTACAAAGGAGTAGCCAGATGACGAAAGATCCTGACATATATCAAGAAGGCCACTTTCCACAAAGGAAGAAATGACATGAAAAAATATGAAGGAAAGTGATCGATCACCGATGCCCTACAAAGAAGAAGCTCAACAAAAATTCATGACATTGAAGGAAGAAAGAGATCCAACAGCTGAAGGACCCATGGAGAAGAAGTTGCTGATGAATGGACAAGTCCCTATCTAAGAGGGAGTTCCAACAAGTTCCTAATTACAAAGGAGCTTGAGAAAGTTCCTTGTCAGATGAAACTTAGGCATACCTTCCCCAATTAAGAGGAAGATATAGAAACAACATTCTTGTATTCACTTTGGAAGAAAGAATGGAGGATTGGGTAATCATCTGGCATCTGATGCTCTTTGAGGATGTGTAGGGCATCCAAGGTAAGAGTAGATAAGAGGACCGATATTCTTTGAGGGTTGGGAACCCAAGGCAAGAATATTCCTAGAAGGTCATGCTTAGTGAACACCCGGTAGGTATGTACCTTGAGAGACAATGATAAAGGTGTCTATAAATCATTGGTCTCACCAACATTGTGCTCTGATCTTATGAGAGGTAGAGATGTTAGTCAAGGCCTTGCTATAAAAAAATGTTGGTTACTATGATGCTATAACAAATGGATTTCCAATCTGATTTCTCTTATGTGAATTATTCTAGATTGAAAAACAGCCAAACAATTTGTAATGATTTATGAATACCTCCCTAGTTAAGAGGGAGTGTTGAATAAAGTGTAACTAGGTTCAGTCTTCATAAATGTAATTTTGATATTTGTATTTATAAAATAAAATAATTTTTTTTTTTTTTTAATAATGAGTTTCTTTCACATTAAATAGGTCTAGGACATGTTAAAGTGCTATAGGGAAGTCAAAGAGTCAAAAGAAGTGATGAAGACCCTTAAGGGTATGTTACACCATGTATATAAGTGTATTAGAGTCACAAGAATACCTCAAAGCAAAGTCACAAGTCTCCTCCATGCAATGACATCACTAAAAGAAGCTATCAAAATTATATATGACAAGTCAGTCTAAAGAAGGGAAAAGCCTCTATATATAATAGGCTTTCCACTCCTCCAATGACAACGTATCTACCTATGAAATTAGATAATTAAGGGGATGAGGAAAGGGTGAAAAAGAGACAAAGAAGGGAGCCTCTAGTGCAACAAAGAAGGAAGGAAGAACATTGAGCCTTAGAGGACTGTCTAAGGCCAATTGCAGTCATACGTGTGAAGGAAAAGAGGGTCTCTCTGCTGTCATAACAACCCTCCACCACAGTCATACTTATCTCATTGTTTGGGCTATAAAAGTAGGCCTATAATGCCTCTCACTCAAGTGAATAAGAAGCACACTCAAGCAA
The DNA here is from genome assembly GCA_000404065.3 of Pinus taeda. Lineage (NCBI taxonomy): Eukaryota > Viridiplantae > Streptophyta > Pinopsida > Pinales > Pinaceae > Pinus > Pinus taeda. Next base: position 14,735 of record APFE030316859.1, on the reverse strand, counting down.
AGAAGGAAAGAGGACTTACACATAAGGTTTTTGAAGGAATCCCCTCACATGTGCAAACAAATAGTGATACACTGTTGTCATATCAGACCTGCCACTATATCTTAAGAAAGAGCTCAGTTGGAGGAGGGATAAAGCACTCTTCATATGTGAAGGAATCTAACAAGGATCAAAGAGGAATATCTATTATAGAATAAGCATAACAATGACTACTATCAGTTGCCGGAAGAAGGAAAAAGTGTTGGAGGAAGGGGGATGAAGTGCCGGAAGCAGAAGGACAAAGACTTGACTTGTGCTTGGAGGGTATTCTTGTCAAGGGCCTAGGGTTTGGAATTTATCAATAGAAACTTCAATAAGATAAATTTGAAGAAGGGTTTTTCTCTCTAAGAGAGAGATGTTTTTCCTTGGCAGAGGGCCAACATCTTGTGTTCTTGTCTTTTGTATTTTGATAATAGTTTGATGAAGTAAAAGAACATACACTAATAATAAGAATAAGATCAATCTAACAAGAAAAAGTAAAAGTGCTTCACAAATTGTTATAATTTCTAGAAGAGTCTTATCTTAACTATGATGCCCTAGATTCTTCAACAACCCTCACCATGACAATGCATGAATACAAACATATAGACACTGACATGCATAACAAATGCATATAGAACAAACATGCATTCATGACAAATGCATCCAAACAATATCATCAACTGCTACATGACAACAGAACTATAACAATGACCACTGCCATGCATATATACAAGCACATATACAACCTTCATGCATGCATGACAAAAAAATTCCACCCATCTATTCTAAGTGTTGAACGTGGGAGATTTGATACCACTCTGTGGTATCAAATATCACCCAAAGAGAACAAAAACTAGACACCACCCAAAGATTAAGTAACCCGCTCTGATACCACTCAGTCATACCCTCCTCCCACATTTACCCAAGCTAACCGGTCCACCTGGGTAAATATGTGATGAAGAGTTACTATGATATGATTCAACTCCCAAAGTATAGTTAAGGAAGTGGAATTAAAAATCCAAAACCAAACTGAGGGCTTCCAGAGGCCAAACCACCTCAACCCTCAACCAGTGATTCCACCTCATGACCAGACATGACCAACCATCACTAGATTGGTCTCTACCCAAGTTGTCTAGGGCTCCAGATCGTTTGTTCCAACTTGGCTCCAGGGCTAGTAACTCAAGCCACAACTGTCGTAGGGCTCCAGAGTGTTTGTGCAACCAAGGCTTCAGGACTAGTAACTCAACCCACCAAGGGCTCCAGAGTGTTTTTCTAACCAAGGCTTCTAGGACCAGTAACTCAACCCAAGTTGTTCTAGGGATTTCAAAGAGTTTTTCCAACCAAGGGTTCATGAACTAATAACTCAACCCACAACCATAAGGAACATGAGTACCAACCACAAAATAAATGGGAAAAACCCACAACATCGTGGCTATCCTATAAATGAAAATGCTAGGAAAAACACTATCAATGTAAACAATCCTCCACGAAAATGATAGATCATAACCAAGAAACCACATGAAAGTACCATGCATGCAAAAAATAGCAAGGAAACCATACATGCAACTCGATACCTGCAAGTCAATCTCGCTGTAGTTGTTGATCCACCTTTCCCTTGCGCTTTCATTCTTTCCTTTGCCTTCCTTCTTCAATCCAATTGAATACTAGAATGCTCCAAGCATGCTCCAAGAATAATCTAAGTGTGCAAGAGTATGAGAGAGAGAGAATAGAATGAGAGTGCCAAATACTGAACTGACAAAATCCATGAACTGATCCTTAGAAGCCTTTTTATCATTGAGGCCCTTAGTTTCTTAATTTTCTTCAAGTACCCTCTCATGCAAATCTATGCAAATCAATTAATGCATATTTTCCTTTGCTAATGCATTTTCAAATTTTCATAGCCATCAATTAACCGAAATGAACACCCACTAGGATGTTTTTCCCACCATTCAACTTGGAATATGTGTCCCATGACCTTGGTCTTATATTTATTTTCACATGGAAATTCAACTAGGGCAGTGATAGGCTTCCCTTATTTTATCTTTACAGTTGCTATCATCTTGTCCTTTCCCTTTACTTTTCCTTTGAATTTTTCGTTCTAAGGCTTGGATGGTGGTTTCTTTGGATGTTATTCCTATCCATGTTTACCCCTGCTTTCAAGGTGAATGGATTTCACAATGGCTACATCAAGTGTAGTGCGTTCAAACAACAACAATGAATGTTGAAGATAACTATGTAAAGAACCAATAAATTTCATCAAAGTATCATGTGAATCTAAAGTAATAATCAATGCCAATTATTGCTTCCTAAATTCCTCTACGAAACTTTGAACATTTTGAACTTTTCCTTGTCTCAAATTTTTCTATTCCATCACAGATTTCTATTGATATCCCAATGGATGAAATTTCCCTCTTAATGTAGAAACAAATTCAAACCAAGAGGAAAGGAGTTTACCCATAGACTTGCTACCTTTTTGAAGTTTTCTCTCCTGCCATATAAGATCTGTGTCTCCCAATCAAAGATATGTCCTTTTGATCTTTGTCTCATCCTCTTTGATATGTTGTATTCGGAAATATATTTAAATCCACATGATCCAATTTTTTAGATTTTTTTCATTAGATTCTCCATTAAACATGGGCAAATCAAATTTTACATCCAACTTAAAAAAAAAAAAAAAAAAAAAAAACAAAAAAAAAACAAAAAAACAAAAAAACAAAAAAACAAAAAAACAAAAAACAAAAAACAAAAAACAAAAAAAAAACTTTTTAGAAGCATCTGTATTCTTTCTATTACAATGATGAGAGGAACATGAAAAAGTAAACTATTCACTTGAAGATGGAGATGGAGGCTGAAGAGGTTCTCCTCCATTTCCTCGATTTACCGAAGTTTTTCCTTTTCTTTCTCTTTCTTCTTCTTTTCCTTCTTCAACAATTTCTTCTCATAATCTGCAAAAAATTTATATACCTTATTTGCCATACAGTTGTAGAAAGTTGTACAAAAATATTGTTGATTCTTGGTACAAGAATCATCATCTTCCATTTTCTTTCTCCGCATTGCACATCTAATGTCTGGGTCAAAAGACTTATGTTTTATTTCACCCTTTTTTAGTTTGGCCTTGGTTATCATCCACACTGATAACTCAAATCTATAAAGAAATCATTATGATACCAAAATGATCTAGGATCTTTACTTCATTGGGGTTTTTAGAATTGCATGGAAGATGTAAAAAAAATATATGAAAATAGTTAAAGAAGAAGCAACCTAAAAGGATACCATAAATTCAATGCACCCAATGTTTGATAACGAAGTTCGTCCAATGTGGACTACCTCTCCCGTACCTACTTCAATAACAGGAATGTCTCTTCATTCATCTCAGAAAAAATCAAAATGAATGCATGGAAATATACATCACTATACATCTAATCCTGGGGGTGACCTAAAACCAGGCTTCTCAGATCCAACAACAAACTACACTAGTGAAATTGTGGCGAAATTCTGGTAAAAATGAGTATAAACTTATCTGTCACTGTCAACTCTGGAACTCCAGGGAATCTTCCAGATTAAATAAAAAAAATTGTATGGAATATTCTAGGAATATCCTCCTAGAATATTCCTCCTCATACTATGTGCCCTCCTAGTCCGACGTGTCAAGGTTCCATAAAGTTTCCCCTGTCGTCTCCTAGTCACCCTCCACCCACTGGTCTCCTGTTGTTCAGTGGGATGAAATGAGGAGTTTATAAAGTTGGGTGCTGGTGGACAAAAAAAAGCTCATTGGGATGGCGAGTTGCATTGCATACAATTGCTAAGGTGTTAGGTTTCGATGTTTTGGAGGTTTAAACCCACTGATCCCATCTTGTTATATATAAAACAAATGACCATTGGAAATTTATTGACCGCTCGTTAACCACCAACATACATTTAAACACTATTTCGTTGAATCGTTTACCATTAAATGACGCCAGTATAACCTCTTCCAAGTTGGATATAACAATTTTTGATTGGTTAAGTTTGGATGGGCCACCTGATTTAGTGGGCTCTTCCAACCCACTTGCCACTATATAGTTTACAAACAACAAATACTAATCAACCTCGTTACTATAACAATACTCACAACTGTGGTTGAAAGGTAGAACATAGAGTTTTTTGGATAGTGGTCATGGGTTAAAATCCTACAGAGGCCAATAATTTAGACATTCACCATGGTGCCACGTTGTCCTCTTGATTGGGCCATGTGGCATCATATCATTGGCCCACTATAACCACGTCAATGCAGAATTATCCAATGAAACCTGTTCACATCCGTCAGTCAATAGACACATGCCAATTTTAGAATGGTCCACATTGACTATGTCACCCTTGTGCAACCTATTGATTGGGATTCCACGTGGTAGCTTATGGGAGTGCCACATGGCACCTTATAGGACTTGCAAATTTTTTATTGTTGGTCATAAAATTCAGATGCGCACATATTTCACATATGAAGTCAGATTGAGGTGTCGTTTGCACTATTAGAAATATCTCATCGAGCTCTACGACTTGGTGCAAGTTTAACTGATATTTGAGGACTTAAAATTTTATGCCTTTAGGGATCCTCTTGGATCAACATAAAGTGTGAAAATGTTTAAGCTTGTTTGGAAGGTATGAGAATTTTTTTTTAGCTACATAATTACTCATCAAATATAAAAGCGTCTTTGATGAGGTGGGAGAAATTAAAATAAGTCAAGCATATTTAAAATAAGACAATTACTTGGAATAAATTAAAGAATTATTCCAATAGCAATAATTCTTCAAGCTTAAGCTAGGAAGCCTGATTAGGGAAAAGTGTGACAAGAAATTCCTAGATCTTTTGAGATATGTGGATTTTATCAAAGATGAGAAGGTAATAGTCTAAAGTTTCTTGAGTGGGTTTCCATCGTTAAACACATATATAATTCAATTTGATGAGCCCAAGCCTTTAGAAGAAGCCACAAGGAAAGGCAAATATCTATATGAGCATAACAAAGGAATGTTGGCTTTTCAAAATGCCTAGGATGATAAGAAGAAAAACAAGATGGACCAAATGAAAAAAGGATTCAAGAAAAAATCCATCAGGAATAAAACTTAAGCATATCAACAATAGAAACCAATAGAAGGTGAACCTAAGATGAAAAATTCCTTGGGAAAGAAGTTAAGACAACAACCCATAAAGTATTGGGGATGTGCAGGAGTATGGAAATGTGGTAGATTATATAGCCATATGAATGTAATGTCAGAAAGTAAACGTTAAGCATAGATATCCAACATAATTTCTACAAGCATTGTCTATCCTTGAATGGAAATGAAAAGTAATTATTGTATATTTCATCATCAATCTACTCAAAACATCGAGGCGGCATGATTCCATCATTATAGTGGTAAACAAGCTTACAAAGGTTTCACATTTTATTCCAGTCAAGATGAATCACTAAGTAGCAAACATTGCAGAGAAATACATGAAAGAGAATGCTAGGCTACATGATGTGACTATGGAAATAATTTCATACAAAGATCCCAAGCTCACTTCCAATTTTTGGAAGGGTTTGTTCAAGGGATTCTAAATTTAAACACATCAAATCATCTAGAGTCGAATGGACAGACATCGAGGATGAACCAAATAATTGAAAATACATTGAAAATGTATGTAATGGACAAGCATTCTAGGTGAGAAGAATATCTAATACTTATATATTAAGCCCATAATAAAAATTCATTATTAATTTATCAGTCATGGTTAAGTTGTCCTAGTGTTAGGTTACTTCATGTCACTTTATCTCCTATTTGTAATAAATGAGACTCATTTATAAAGGCATCATATCTTTTATTGTGTATTGGATGCATTGTGAAAAGAGGTTTAATCCTCAAAGTGGACTATCATACACTAATTTTTTTTAGCATTTTCAAGGTTTTGGTTCAAAATATTTGGTATCAGAGCTATGCACTTAGGGTTTTTCTTCTTCAATCATGACATGTTGGTATTTTCACTATAAATTTTTGTTGGGAGGTTTGAGATAGTTAAATATTTAGGAGATTGAGGGAAAATATCAAGGTATTAAGTGGTAAAAATTTCAAGTTTTTGTTTGTCATATTTTCATAAATGTATCCTTTTCTAGGAAGTTTTAGATTGTGGAATTTTGTGGAGACTTAGGAGAAATATCATAATATAGGTGGTCAAAATTTCAAGTTCTAGTTCAAAATACTTTCAGACATATAATCTATGGAAGCTAGGGTTTGTGACTAATCCTATAATCAATTTTAAAAGAGTCATCTTCAAATTTTTGTTATAATGTTCTTTGGTGAAGCTTTACAATTTTTTAGAATCTTTAGATTGCGTAGATAATTACATGTGGGGATATTTTCAGATTTTGATTCACTATATTTTATGCTATTCATCTTGTGTAATTTATGGTTTTTAACTAGTTATTTCTAGGGAAAATTTTAGGGGAAACATTTCGCCTATTGGATATTTTTTAAACATTTTATGAAAAACAATATTCATCCATTTGATTAAAAAATCACTTATTTTTTAAATATATATGATTAAATGAATGATATTCACTAAAAAAGTACCAATTTTAATAGTAGATTACATATTTTTTATAGAATATTCACCCACATTCTATATGTATGACTTTTAAGACTAGAATAATCACCTATAATACTATTAACAGGCATAATATTTGAGTCCTTAAAAATTCCTTGGTTATTTCTAGTGATTTTAAGAGTTTTTATGGGGTTAGTAAGCTAATTAAAAAAACGTTATAGTGCCTTTAAATAACACAATGCTATTGTAATGTCCCCATCTTCTTAGGAGACACAAGGAAGGGGGTCTACTAGCCTAATAAGGTTCCCGTAGGATAGGATGGGAAAAATTATTCAAGTGAACACAATTCACCTAGGAGAAGACATTACAAAAGATAAAGTGGTGAAAGAAGGGACATGGGTCCTAGACTAATCAAAATTCAATTTTAAATTATAAAGTGAGAAAACCCACTAAAGTGATGTTATTAAAATAAAAGGATAAAAAGGTGGAAAAAAAGGGCGAATGAGTTATAAAAAGGGAAAATGAAGAGTCTCTCCTCATTATTGCACTCACTCAATTCTTAATTACAATTTTGGAGATATTTTGAGAAAGATATAGGGTTTTTAGAAACCCTCATTCTCAGTTGTTGGTTTTGGTGTTGAAACTATACACCCTATCTAATTTTGGAGCATGATCACTCAGATTCTGACATTGTGCTTCAAGGAGAAGAAGATATTTGTAGAAATAAGTAAGTTGGTGATGTTATCAGTTGATTTTATAGACTGAATTTTTTCATTCTATATTTTATATATTAAAAATATCCATTAAGAGGTCGAGTCCCTGAACTTATTTGGAGGGCCAAGTCACTATTTTCTTTTTGGATGAGGAATAACTTGTCAACTTGAAAGAGAAGGAAATGGATGTCAAAATTGTGTGAAATGTTGGTACAGGAAGGTATGAAATATTTGTTCATGTAGTAGCAAGCTTTCAAATACCTCAAACCTTTAAGATTATAGTATACACTAGGAAACAAAAGGTCATAGTGATCATTGAATCAATAGCAACCATAATATCATTGATAAAATATTGTTAGAGTGCCTCAATTGTTTTATATATGCAGTGACAGATTTTCAAAATTTGGTTATGTTGATGGTGCTAGATACCGCTAACATATAGGGGGTCTCCCCAATGTGAAGTCCCAATTAGACCTCACATCATTTGGAGTAGGAGCCCCATCTGAAGTATCAACCCGACAACCGTAACTATAAGGTTGGTCTTGGTTTAAATGGATAACATAAGAGATTATATACATAAACCTTGAATAAGAAAGTAAGTTTACATTGTGAAATACCAATTGTAATATGTAAAAGGAGACCTTCACGAGAGGGAGACAAAAAGTGAGCCTCTAAAATGAATTAATAGTACTAACCTACGAGAGACACATAAGAAAATGAAGATTCGTTAGTTATCTAGAAGAATAGTTCACTTAGACACAACTATCATTAAAGCATATACGATGCAACTTCAATAATATACATACCGAGGCCACTGAAATAGTTAAATTTCCTTAATACATGTGAATGAAACTTATAAATAAAACATCCAAGGAATAGCCATAACACATTCACAATGCATGCATGAAAATGTGTTGGCTCACCAAGCTTCAATGATAAGGTGAAATATCCAAGTACACAGTTACAATGATGAGACATTAGTTCCAATACTGGAACATTAAGTCACTTCTTGCTTCTCCAAAGAACATTTTTCTCTAGGAGAGAGAAGTAGAGAAGCCAAGGCTAGCTCTCCAAAGGTTACGCCTCCAAAAACCTTTGCTTGAGTTATGAGGTTTCTTTTATAACTAGAGGAATGAACTTTCATATCCTCATGACTCTTGGATTAATCTCATGACTCTTGAACTTCTAGTGTGTCCTCTGGACTTCTAAATAATTCTTAACTTCTGAATGACTTTTGGACTTCTATACAATATTTTCCCATATAGTATTATGTGACTCTTCATGTTCCACATATGACTCTTGGACTTCCACACATTACATTTTGTCCTTTTCTTTGAGAATACATCATTACGCTCCACATGATGATGTGGCATGACACATGGACATACCTTGACCACTATGATGACATTTATACAAGTTACAACTTGAAAATGATGGCATGGACTTCATGATGAGGTGGAAATGCCAAGCTTTCTTCCTTGCTGCTTCATCTTGCATTCTTGATGATAGATCTGATTCATGCTTTATATTCATGAAATATCCACTTTGTTTCTTATATTCACCCTCCAAAGGGCCTTGGATCAACATTGGAATCCTCTCAGTCATCATGCAATGTCTCCTTTTAGTGTTGGTCCAAGATCTGCTTCATGTCTTCATGATTGCTCTTTTTTGTTCTTCTTCTTTGCAAGTGTTTCTTTATGTGTTCTCCTTGTTAGTTTCGTTTTAGCATCACCTTGTCATGCTAGGAAGGTACTCCTACCAATTAAAATCATTCATGACGAGGAAAAATCAGCCTTAAAATATCTATCCTATCACTACCTAGATAATGGAATGATTTTCTTGTGATAGCCTCATGAGAAGGTTAAAAGAAGAAGGCTTGATTAGGAGAGTAGAATTAAACTCATCAAGGTTCACAAGAGGACTTCAAGGTGCGATTCTGCACTCAAGAAAGAGATGGAGAGCTCACGAGGTTCAAGGGTACACTCCAAAGAGATGAAGGAGTGAGGCTTCAGGCCTTCAAGCCTTCAAGGTGCACTCATGCACTCAAAGAGATAAAGAGGGCACGAGGGCACACTTCGAAGAGACGAAGGAGTGAATCTTTGGGACTTAAGATATTCAAGGTGTGCTCATGCACTCAAGGACAAAGAGGGTGCATTGGCACATGCCAAAGGGATGAAGGGAAAAATTCAAACCTTCTAGGTGCGCTCATGTGCTCAAAGAGGGTGCATGTCCTCATGCCAAAGGAGTGTGATCATGGTTTCGAAGTGAACTTTTCTAGGAAAGAAGGTAATTGTTTGTCTATAGTGCACTTTTTATGGGAGAGAAGGCCCTTTTTCTTTTTAAGTGCAATTTTTTCATTGAGGGTTTCAAGTGTGCTTTGTTGTTTCAAAGTGAGCTTCATTGTTTTGAAGTGCGCTTCATTTTTGTTAAGTGCACTTAGGCTTGAAAGGATGAAATTCTCTCCAATACTGGCTACTTGTTCATTTGCAATGCACTTTTCAGTGAGGGAGGCAACAAAAGACTAGGTGACTTATCCTTAGGAAGTACTAATGCATTGTGAGAGGGAAGAGACCTTATAAAATAATTAATGCACAAGTATGGGAGGAAATATGGGTCAATGAGGCTCATGGATAAGTTTCACTCATTACATAGTATGAAGACTAATGCCTCTACAACTTGTGTTGAATAGTAGGACCAATAAAGGGCTTCAAAATGACTAAGTGTGAGACCATAGAGTAAAAGAGAGAAATCCATCTGATCACAACTCAAACATAGATCACACACATGAATGTTGTTGATGCAAGCCAAGGGAATGCACAAGACTCATGAAAAACAATCACACCTTGAAACGATAGAAAGGAAACATTTGAAAAATTTAAAGAAATTGAAGTCAAAACTTGCCAAAGAGAAGATAACATGAGTATGACACTTGTTTAGGAAAAATCAAGAAAAAATGATATCTTTGAAAGTGAAAGAAACACTTGTGAACATAGAGGTGTGCAAGAGTGACAATTGAGAACACTCAAAGAAATAGAAGTACAATCGCAATCAAGGTGAGGGAGGCCGTGAACAAATATGTGCACTAACTTTCGACATGAAATGAACATCACATAGGCATTGTATTGATGGATGGTGCCATTCCTATTCAAGCTTGCATGAAGGAAGTGTTCTCATGAATTCATCGAAGACTGAGCATGTGTGTGTGAGTGACTTACCAATTAAAACTAGGAAGAAGGCTTAAAATTTTTATGAAACATCAAATTCCCATGGAGTGTCCATAGGATGACAAATAATAATATTTTCTATAGGCTCCAAAATTTAAGTATGGGGAAAATTTTTGGAGGGTGTTGATCGCAACAACAACACTTGGCAATGCACTGGAAAAACTCTAGCTTCTCTATTTAGGTAATTCTCTAAATGCAAGGTCTCAACATTTCAAGAAGTATTGGTTCATCTTGCAGATTACCTTAGCTTCCCTACTTAAATCAGTAGGGATATAGTCACCCCCATTCCCTTACTAAGTTAAACACATATCAAGGCTTGCCAAATCACAATTGCTTCAATCTAGGAAAGGGCAATATGCGTGACGAGTTTAAGATGTTCAAAGTATGAGTTTCATCTTTGGTGTTTCTCCGCTGCTAGTAGGCCTGGAGAGTACCTCGACAGAGTCACTATAGGAAGACAGTCATTGTTTTGCTTCCAACGAGTTTGGAAAATACCCCACCGAAGTCACTTGATTCACCTCCTTGTGTAGGAAGCCTTTATCTTCTTTCACCCTTTATTTGTTTATTTAATAGGATTGTGCTTTGACACTTATTTATTTTCAACCAGCAGAAGAGGGATCCCAATTTATTGAGAGTAGAGGAGGTTTCCCCTTCAAAGAAGTATTTATATAACCTATGATAATGGTTTTTTTTTCTTTATATTTTACCCTTATCCTTTCTTTACTCGATTGGATTAGAAAGAAAAAAACTACTTACTTACAATACCAAGTTGAGGAATGAGGATCCTATAATGGATGTAGGTTTTATAGTTTGACCAAAGGAATTTTGTTCGAGTGGATCATATTTTCCACTCAAGCACCATTGACTTTAAAGATATGTAAACCCAAGATAGAAAAGAGGCAACAAATAAGCCAAGCATTGTTCACCATCACAATTTCCCTTTTCAAGTTTTTCCAAATGTGTTTTAAGCCAACATCATCATCTTTCATGCAAATTATTGTTGAACAAAATGATGAAAGAAAATACATGAAAAACAACAAAACAAAACCAAAAGAAAAAAGCAAATGGAGGTGGGATGTAAAAACAATGTGAAAAATATACAATAAGAAAACAAACAAATGCAAAGACTCGATGGAGAGCAGGGTATAGGGTGGATGAAATGCAAAGGAAACTAAATGAAACTAAGCCTACTCCTAACCTAAGCAACTGGAGTTTTAGGGCTAAGTGTAATGATATTTTCAATGAAGCCAACATGATTTCTCTTGAATTCAATCACAAAGTTATGAGAAATGAAAACCAATATACGATAATGTGTATCAGAAAAGATAAAAAATTCACTATCTTGTAAAACAAATAGAAGGTATTTCTCAAAGAAAGAAATATGTGTCATATTACCTATCTTTACCCAACCTACAAATTTACATTTCGATAAGAACATAAATCATACATACCTCTACAACTCCTTGTGAAAGCACTTGCACTTATATTGTCTTCCTTAGAAAACATCAAGAGAAATCAAAACTTGTTTCTAGAAAATGGGCTTGCTAAGTAAGATGCCTCCATCTGATTATAGATTGGATCATTAAATTCAAAAACATCCTCTTGAATATCTTGAAATCCTTGAGAGAAATAATTTCCAATTAATAGTGTGGTATCAGGATGAGATTCTTGTGAGGGAAAATGAATCTGATCATATTCAAAAAGCTTGTCAAGATAATGAAGGCCTAACATAACCATCAACAGAGGCTGAAGTGCCTTAACTAATTGAAAAGTTTCCAAATATTGAGATGATAAACCATAAATATCAACTGATGTAAAATGACCATCATTATGTACACTAGTGAGAAAATGATCAATTGGATGACAATTGTCGGAACAAGAACCATGATCAAAGGGATCATTAAGGCATAAGATTCTCAGTTAGGAGACATCAAAGATAGATCATTTTTCACAAATTTAAAAATGCTTTGAATGAAAGAATAATCTTTGTCATATGTTGAATGTGACACACCGTTCTACTTGTGACTGACTACAACCAAGACTAACATCATAATCATTAAAAAGGAATGTGAATATGGAAACCACATGAAACCAGTCAAGATGTAGTGGATGAAAAAGAGGAACTTGATTAAGAAAATAACACAAGTATTCATTGACACTAAAGAGGATATCTAGTGCCATGAAGAAAATAATCAGTATTAGAATATTCACAAGAAGGATTAGGAGTTGATTACTTTCAAAAGAATGTGTCAGGTATCAATCCTTCAGCTAAAGATAATTTTTAGAATGATCAACTTCACAACTTGGCTCGTCCATGAAAGGTATACATTTAAAACTTGAGTTTGTTATAAGATATTTGCATGAAGATGAACTAACTGAAACAAACTCTTCAATCTCACCAAAAATGAGATCTTGAAAGTTGAAAGAGCCATATTCAAAATAACAAATATCTTTCAAGAAAGGATTTACATCCACTGAAACCATGCAAAGAAAATAATCATGTGAGAAAATCCATATCTGACTTAGCTCAGGGATCTTACCAGATTCGCGAGAACCTGACATAAGCATCAACGAAAGTTGAAGTGCCTCAGCTTCCTCATAAGTCCTGGAACTTTCCAAGATTGTTGAATGAGATATCAAAGATTGGATCAGATCATGCATGATGTATGGAAAACTACCATCAGTAATTTCAACAAGATCACTGTCACCCAAATGGAAGTCATGTACGTCACGGATTTGATCATAATTTAAATTTTCGACAAACATATTACCCAAGTCAAAAGATTCTTCTAATTTCACTTCTAAAGATGGATAAATTAGACAAATATCGTGAGCAACCTGGATAGAAGAATTTTCTTCATGAAAAATTGGAAATGATAAGGAATGGAAAGGATACTTGATAAGCTTCTTACCTTCTTCTTCATCATGGATGACCTCACTACCTGGTGTCAATTGAAAATCCAACTCATTAGATGATGAACATAAATAACATGGAGTATATTCTTCACAAGTTGATGAATTACAAAAAGTGGAACACAAGGGGTAGTGAGGTGAAGAGGAAGTCTCCATAATAACATCTTCTTCAACTGATATAGATTCAAGATCTAAATATTTCAAATCAAAATCTTCTTGAGAATTTGGAAGATTAAATGTTACAGATGGGAAACCATCATTACATTCAATAATGGAATCATAATCATCAGGATGATGGTTTTCCAAGCCTTCAATTTGATTAGGCAAATCAATCCATTTGAGCCATCACCGACATGGCTAGATTAAAAATCAACCAAGGATGAAAGAGCATTATCTTGACATGGAGGATTTTGAGAAAGGAAAGAAAGATCAAAAGAATCCTCACTTTCCTACTTGTCTACCCGTGAAGAGTGTTTGCCTTGCACCTAATCATTTTATGGATTAGAAAATTGAAATTCTGCAGGAGGAGACTGATCAAGAAGATCAAGGGGAAAGGGATCATGGGAAATAGATGACATATGATAACATGAATCCAAATAAGATTCAAGGCTAGAATTATAAGTGTTAACACCATCTTGAGGAATAGGAGGATTAACCATTACATAAGGCTCCATGAACCATTCCAAGGTTTCTTCCATTGGTTTTGAATCATGGAAAGTGGGAGAAGGTTGAGAAGAACAGTGTAAACTTTGAAACAGGAACTATAAACTCAAAATGGGAACTTTGGCCAAAGAACCCCGTAAAAACATAAAAAACGGTGCTAAAAATGAAAAGTGTTGATGTTGGAATAACACTTTTTTTTTCTAGGGTAAATTTTCAACATGTTTAAAAAATGGTGGTGAAAACCAATTTTTTGTGCAAAAATTATCCAAAAAACACCCTCAAAACGAAAAGTGTTGATATTCGAATAACACATTTTTTTTCAATGGTATATTTTGTGCAAAACACTCTCAAAACGAAAAGTGTTGATGTTCGAATAAATATTATTATTATTTATTTTTTTCAATGGTAAATTTTGTGCAAAAAACACCCTCAAAACGAAAAGTGTCCACGTGAGAATAACACTTTTTTTTGCAAGGGCAAATTTTCAACATTTCGAAATAATGGCTCCAAAATAAGAGATTTTATCATGACTCCGAAAAACATTAAAATTTCAAAATAATAATGAAAACATAAAATAAAAAAGAATAAAAAAACTAAAAATAACACAAAAAAGGGTTAAAAAAAATAACAAAACATAAATTAAAA